>CACRXK020003621.1:0-35295 GCA_902702795.2 Paramuricea clavata | reverse complement strand
TATAATGCTAAATTGAATAGATAAGAATATTATTTTTTGCTAAAATGTGTTGATTTAGGTTATGTTAGATGTCACTAAGATGGTTTCGATAAATCGAAACATTGACATGGTCTCGATAAATCGAAACATTGACATGGTCTCGATAAATCGAAACATTGACTTGGTCTCGATAAATCGAAATATTCACATGGTCTCGATAAATCGAAACATTCACATGGTCTCGATAAATCGAAACATTGACTTGGTCTCGATAACTCGAAACATTCACATTTCACATGGTCTCGATAAACTGAAACATTCACATGGTGTCGATAAATCGAAACATTGATATAGTTTCCAAATATAAATTGATCAGAGATGCCTTTGGTTAAACCAACATATTTCCACTGTTAGCTGTCATGCTACTTTTGCATTATTTGATCCTTTTCAGAACAGTCTATAAAATGTGTTGTTAATTTTAGGTAAATTTGGTTGTTTTAGCAAGAGAAGAAAATTTGCATTCTTTTTTTTGCACAAAAGGTGTTTTTAAGCACCAATTTTTCTGTTTTTTTCAGTTTTGGACAAATTTGTTTAAAAATACGAAAATTGGCACCATTTTTGGGTAAATAGAATATTGGACCCTATAGTAGAACGTGTTATATATATATATATATATATATATATATATATATATATATATATATATATATATATATATATATATATATATATATATATATATATATATATATATATATATATATATATATATATATATATATATATATATAGGTTATCATATAAGGGATGAGGTGTTATCAGTTTTATCGCTCGAGGGATGATATCACAATTGTCACGAGCGAGCGCAGCGAGCGAGGGACAATTGTGATATCGTCCCGAGAGCGATAAAACTGATTATCACCGAATCCAGAGTACGATAACCTATTTATTATATAGGTTATCGATAACCTATATATTATTGAGTGTGTATGATATAATTTCCATACCCAGCGTAAGCAGAAAGATAAAGTCTGCCGCGGCTGGGTCTTGAACCCGCGACCTTCGAATTACTAGATCGACGCTCTACCAACTGAGCTACACGGTCAAACGGATTTAAGACTGGAATTAATGAAATATATACTGAATAAACGAGTATGTTTATGACATTCAGTATATATTTCATAATTTCCAGTCTTAAATCCGTCTGACCGTGTAGCTCAGTTGGTAGAGCGTCGATCTAGTAATTCGAAGGTCGCGGGTTCAAGACCCAGCCGCGGCAGACTTTATCTTTTTGCTTACGCTGGGTATGGAAATTATATCATACACACTCTAGAACATTTTCACCTTAACATATTACGGAGTGTACAATTACACAACTCAACATATATATATATATATATATATATATATATATATATATATATATATATATATATATATATATATATATATATATATATATATATATATATATATATATATATATATATATATATATATATATATATATATAATTGGTTTGGTATTTTTACTTGTTTGTTTCAAGGTTTATAATCTAGGCTACATATCTTTGGCCGCTCCGCACAGTCATACCACAACGGCTATGCCCGCCTGTGGAGTGATATTGAATTCTCGGGAACATTGAACTATATTCAGAACTATATATAAATATTATCTTCGTTGGATATTATTATCTTCGCTTATTATTAAGCGCCCATCCAGGGTCACAAGGCCTGGACATACTTTGATCACTTTGATCAGTATGAGCTCGCGAGTGGAAGGAATACTTATCGAACAGGGTACCGGCAAAGTTAAACCGACTGTATATTACCTTAGTGAAACAAACACGTGAAAAATATCTAACTTTATATATGCTCGTTTATTCTTGAGCACTCTCTGGCACTAACTTCTATGATTGATATAGCTACTTTTAAGCTTACTGATTCAGTCGTGATTGAGGTCTGTACAGGATTAATGATAAAATTATATTAGGTAAGTGACTGTTGTTGATATGTAGATTATAAACCTTGAAACAAACAAGTAAAAATACCAAACCAATTATATATGCTCGAACGCGAGCACTCTTTTGTGCCACATGTTGCTATTCATGTTAAACAGTAGCAGGTCAATGCTATGCGGTCCCTGAACTTTGTGCTAATAACATCGTTCGATGACATGCGCAGTAGTGTATTAGTAGCTATATAAGTCCGCGTTGTGAGCTCGAGAAATTCACTACGCCATTAGGTAAACAACAATCTGTACCTAAGTTTGAACAAGCTTGTAACTATGAATATACTATGGATTAAACACTTTATTTGTGTGTGTGTGTTCTTTCCTTTTAAGCGCCCATCCAGGGTCACAAGGCCTGGACATACTTTGATCACTTTGATCAGTATGAGCTCGCGAGTGGAAGGAATACTTATCGAACAGGGTACCGGCAAAGTTAAACCGACTGTATACCTTAGTGAAACAAACACGTGAAAAATATCTAACTTTATATATATATATATATATATATATATATATATATATATATATATATATATATATATATATATATATATATATATATCTATATATATATATATATATATAATATGTCCTAATCGACTTTCCCCAAGATCCAGCTTTTCAATACGAGTACATGCCCTGGGAACAGCTCAGCACCCAGCTCTTCGCAGATAAAAATACAAAGTGCAATATATTGGGAAGAATTATTATGTTTTGTAGAGCTGGTAAATGCACTGTTACAGACAATAAATTCTGCACCATTTCAGGGCCCAAAAATTCAACTCTTTCATGTGTGAGCATAAGTTGAACATACAAAACAATAATTTTACTGTTTGAAAGATTATAGCCCCCTGCTGGGAACCTGATATTCCCTGTCGGGGAACCTGATATTCCTTGTCAGGGAATTCCTGGAGCCTCTATTTCCTACACCACTGCAATATTAAAGTACAGCATAGATGCACCATAAAGCTGTTATTTATTTTTTTACAGTATCTAGCTCCATTAATTAACACACCAAATTTTCATAGAGGAATTGTAAGAATAAATCAATATTTATCAATGACACAATATTCTTTATCTTGTCGATGCAATTTCTTTCTTTCTCTGAGTTGATGCTGTAGCCGTCAATGCCAAGATTGGAACACCTGGACCGGCAAACTTCCCGACATACCAACCCTTCCATAACAAGGCTTGAAATCCTTCCTAAAATGTTAATACAATGTTTATAAATTAAAAAAAACTTTAGCCAAAAATGTTAGGCCAATCATTATTTAACAGCAACATTTTGTGACTGAAAATGGCTGGCAAGAAAATATATATTTCAAGTCATATAGTGTGCTGTATTATACTGTACATGACACTAGCTAGCTTACAGTATGCAGATTGTTATCACAGATTGTTATGTGGGGGTACTAAGGTTAAGGAGGGGGAGGGTGTGAGCATGCACATAATATTTTGGGTTTTTATGCTCATTGTCTCGGTCTAAATGCCACATTTTACATGTGCCAAATCTAACGTGAATTTTAATACATGGTTTGACTCAAATAATAAAGTTTGACATTTTGATTTAAATGTTGAATTTATGTACGTAAATTTTCTACTGAACATATGTAAGTTATACATATATGCAAAGTAATTACTTTGCAATAATACTAATTATTAATTGACACATATTAAATATGAGACCTTTAAGTCCAATATTCGACTGATGTCGAGTGCCAGCACTCTCCCCTTGATGAGTAAAATCGTCTGGCATTAGACAGAGTGAGACAGTAAAGTACATTAGATAGTCCGATTAACCCATTGAACAGTAGCACTCTTGCACCTTGACCAGTACAATCATCTGGCAAGTTAAGCTGAGTAAAATAATTTGGTAGCACTTAAGAGAGGATGTCCACAAAAATCAAACATAAGGCGGCCACGACGGAAAAATCGATTTTGCTCAAATTTTACCCAGATATACCTTATTATATCGGAAAATGTACCATATATTTTTTTAGGTCAAATGCTTTTTTAACTTTGAGAAAATGCCGTTTTAACACGACCACCCTAAATCGCCATTTTGTCTGGGAAAATATGCACTGATTTTACCGACAAATTTCACGACGACAACGGTTTCTAATCGATCTAAAACCCTAAAAATCTTGTTTTCGGTTATTCAAAGGACCGGGTACGTCACTTACAGGAAATCGGAGTTACTTTTAGGAATAGAAATAATCGTAGTTTTGGAGCACACTATCTTATTTCATGTACGATACCCTCTTAACAAAACCGATTTTCACTATGGGATAAAGCTCCAAATCGATCATGCTTCTACTAGTTGGCTCTTTAATAAACAAGCTTTCAATTGACGTAAATACTTCATTGGGCAAATGAATACGCGATAAACGACAGCGCGTTGAAATCGTCCGTTTTTGACGTCTTGCAGTCAAACGCTGTTAATTTACATACCGTCGAAGTAAACAATTTAATCAAGTATTTTAAGTATTTTACCTTTTGATAAGAAGATATATTCTTGAATGGAGACTTTTTGCCTGGCTAAGTTTAAAATTGGTCCAGAAATCCCGATATATTTGTGAAATGTCATCATATACAGGTATTTTGAGATATAATGTTGTCAGTTGCATGATAACTTCAGATCACTTGTTAATAGCGCTAACATACAAAGCGATGAGCTGTTTAGGGATTATATTTGTTACTAAATTTACCAAAATAATTAGAACTACAACTGCTGCTTTCAGAGGTTTTGTTCCATTTTGTCCATATTATTAAGTTAATGTACCAGTTATGTATCGACTATAATGTTTACGAAGACGTAAGTTAATTATTAAGCAGGTGTTAGCGTGCGTGTACATGAAATGAACGTTTATATAAATGTTTATCAATATAAGGAGATTTTATTTTTAGTTTACCAGCCCTTATATTTGAATAGCCGAATTCATATTAGGGACGCGAAACTCGTCTTAGACTATGTGCACACGGTAACGTTTTCGAGCGTTTTCAGCTGTAACGTTTTCAAAGAGTGTCGTTTTCAAGCCGTGTCCACACGAAAACGGATGAAAACGTCATCTTATGACGAAAACGTTTTCAATGCTAAAAACGTTTTCGGACAAGCGTTTCCACGTTGAAACGCTAAAAATCCAAGATGGCGGCTTAAAATCAAAATGTTATATTTTTGTTTCCTGGAAGCTTAGATCTTTCATTGGATCATTAATTCTTAAGTTAAAAACTTTAGCAACAGATAAAACAAAATGTATAGCCTTTCAAATGTATAATGATTTATGAACGATTTAAAATGCGGTTTGCTTTCGAAGAAGCGACAGACTTCGTATCGGTGATGCTAAACAGTACATATAAAACTGTTTAGTTTATGATAATGAGCAGAGAACATTTTAAGAAACTCGTTGACAAGTAATGACTTTATCTGGTGGAAAATGAATGGTGATAACAAGCCGCTAGAGATGGAATTTTTATCGAGACAAACATTTGCATCTCGTGAAAACGTTTCCGTGTGGACAGAGCGTCAAACTGACAAAATTGGAAACGACGTTTTAGAAACGCTCGGAAACGTTACCGTGTGCACATAGTCTTAGACGGAAACTCGTCTGTGAAAACCCGCCTGAATATGAATTTAGGGACGGATAAATTCGAATTTAAGACGAGTTTCCCGTCTAATACGAGTTTCCCGCTCTGAGTTTCCGTCTCTAATATGAATTCGGCTAATGTGTGTTAAAACTGCAAGGTCATTAAATCTCATTAAAATCCCACAGACCACAACGATTATACGTATTGATTGTTTCTTGACGATAGTAGACGCGTACGCATACATGTTGCGTAAGAGGTTATTTCGCTGGCCTCAGAATGACAAAACGTAACAAAGCTTTACACTAACCCTATTCCAAACACCAACTTTATAACTTAAATCCCTACCATAACCCTTGCTCGTTATTAAATAACATACCGTAGTAAATAATTTAATCACCATTTCTAAGTCTTTTACTTTTTCGGGAAAAAAAACTACTTGAAAAAGACCAGGGCTTTAAAAATTATTTGAAGTAGATAGTTATGATAAGACAGGGGTGGCGCCAGGGCCGCCCTTGCACGGGGGGGGGGGCAAAGGGAGCAATTTTCTCCGCGACCCCAGCTCAAGGAGGGCCGGCAAATACAAATTTGCAAGGGGGTAAAAAGTTTGTCGACGGAGGGGTGGGAGGGGAATTATTGTGGTTCACCGGGGCCCCAAAGATATAATTGGCCCTGGGCCACCATATTTCACTGAGCTGGCCTGGGCTGCGCCAGTAATTCTCCGACGGGGGAAGTCATCGCTGCTCTCTTTCGTTCTTTGGCAATTGGCATGAAAACCACAAGAACTACCGACAAGTGACGAGGGCCGGATTAACGTCGCGCGAGGCTCGTGGCAGATTTTAGCGCGAGGCCCCTCCCCCACCCCCACTCTCCGCCTTGTTATGAAAACCTTTGAATTTAAAGACACACAAAATTGTTAAATAATTTTTTTCAATATTTCAATTTATTAGCATAAATTATAAACGAGACAATGGCCTGCCTGGCCCAGTTGTTGGGTCAACATGTATAAACATGACCATAATATAGCAGCTCAACGCAACTGGAGATTATATGCACACGAGTATTGCATATCTTCCCGGGGCCGTGCTGGGGCCAACTACCTAAAATGGGTGTGTCCCAATAGAAAATGGCCGTGTTCTCGTAAAAATGGGCGTGGCACAGTAAAGCGCAATGCCCCCATAAGCGCGAGGCCCGTGGCATTTGCCGCATTTGACACATGGTTAATCCGGCGTTAAACGAGCAACAAGCTTCCATTTATTTTAAACGCGACGTGTGGGGAGACAATAATAATTTCTAGTGTCGCACTGGGGTAACATATCTCAATGCTGTATTTTTGGGTTACTAGTACTTGTGGAATATAATAAGATAAATAAACAATAGTGTATCAAAAGAAAGTAATTTTACTGATTATTTTAACTGAGCATCAAAGTGAACACACATTAAAATAATTATTCTAAACTATTTGCTATAATTTGAGTTTGAGGTGGTAGAATAAGTAATAAAATAACAAACCTTGTATGGATTAATGTTCATTTCACACGCACGCTATTAACAGCTGCTTAATAATTACCTCCGCCAGGAGGTTATGTAATCATCTGGGTTTGTATGTGTGTGTGTGTGTGTATGTGTGTGTGTATGTGTGTGTATGTGTGTGTGTATGTGTGTGTGTATGTGTGTGTGTGTGTGTGTTTGTCTGTGAGCACGATAACTCAAGAAATACCAAACATATCCGTACGAAATTTTGTGCGTGCATTTCCCATCGGCTAAGGAAGAACTGATTAAAATTTGGTTGAATTTGGTTAAAAATTGAATGAGAAATAACAAAAGTTTGTCTTGCTTTTCCCGGTCAATTAAATAAAACTTTATACTGAATGCGTAATTAGGACGTGCATAATATATGCACCAGCCATTCAAATTCTAATAACAATAGATTACTTCAATATTTTGCGCGTAGGCGGAGGTATGCAATCTCTGAGTGCCCTCTAGTTAACTTATGTATTCGTAAATATTTATACTCGATAGCATAGTCGATATGTAAAATGGTACATTATATGGATCAAACTGGAACAAAACAACAACTGAAGTTCTAATTTTGGGAAATTTAGTAGCAAATATAATCCCTAAACAGCTCATCGATTTGTATGTTAGCGCTATTAAAAGCAGACAATATTGAACAGTGATCTGAAGTTATTATGCAACTGACAACAATATTATATCTCAAAATACCTGTATATGATGATATTTTACAAATATATCAGGATTTTTGGACCAATTTTAAACTTAGCAAGGCAAAAAGTCTCCATTCAAGAATATATCTTCTTCTCAAAAGGTAAAATACTTAGAATACTTGATTAAATTGTTTACTTCGACGGTATGTAATTATTTTGGTAAATTTAGTAACAAATATAATCCCTAAACAGCTCATCGCTTTGTATGTTAGCGCTATTAAAAGTAGACAATATTGAACAGTGATCTGAAGTTATCATGCAACTGACAACATTATATCTCAAAATACCTGTATATGATGACATTTCACAAATATATCGGGATTTCTGGACCAATTTTAAACTTAGCAAGGCAAAAAGTCTCCATTCAAGAATATATCTTCTTATCAAAAGGTAAAATACTTAAAATACTTGATTAAATTGTTTACTTCGACGGTATGTAAATTAACAGCGTTTGACTGCAAGACGTCAAAAACGGACGATTTCAGCGCGCTGTCGTTTATCGCGTATTCATTTGCCCAAAGAAGTATTTGCGTCAATTGAAAGCTTGTTTATTAAAGAGCCAACTAGTAGAAGCATGATCGATTTGGAGCTTTATCCCATAGTGAAAATTGGTTTTGTTAAGATGGTATCGTAAGTGAAGTAAGATAGTGTGCTCCAAAACTACGATTATTTCTATTCCTAAAAGTAACTCAGATTTCTTGTAAGTCACGTACCCGGTCCTTTGAATAACCGAAAACAAGATTTTTAGGGTTTTAGATCGATTACAAACGGTTGTCGTCGTGAAATTTGACGGTAAAATCAGCGCATATTTTCCCAGACAAAATGGCGATTTAGGGTGGTCGTGTTAAAACGGCATTTTCTCAAAGTTAAAAAAGCATTTGGCCTAAAAAAATATATGGTGCATTTTCCGATATAATAAGGTATATCTGGGCAAAATTTGAGCAAAATCGATTTTTCAGTCGTGGCCGCGAAATATCTCATATGTTCGATTTTTACTGACATTCACTCTTAAAGGGTTGAACAAACTTTTCTAGACTTGGCACATGCATGTAAAATGCAGCGTTTAGACAGGACGTAAAACAGAATATATGTTGTCTGTAATATGTATACAGTCTTGCAGATAACCAAAGAATTTTTAATGATGGAAAGAATATTGAGAAACAACCAAATTATATCCCACTCACCATTTAGTATTAACAAGATGGGCTTCGTCCACAACGATCGCTTTTAAATTGTCTGTATATTTCTTGTCCTCCAATAAAACTTCCGCATGTGCAAACATTATTTTACTGATTGCTGTCCGTATACAACGACTCTCCCAAACTACCGGGTGGCGCAAAAAAGTTGCCCTGTTTGATTTGTTTTAACGTAAAATTTAAAAGAGCTATTACACGTGAACTACGTGCATTGCATTCAATATTGTCTAACTTAATTTTTTTATATACGCCCTGTGCCAGGGGCGGATCTAGGATTTTTTGCACGTTAGTCAAAAATCTATGACGTCATCGATGACGCAAAACGTGATGACGTCATTTGCCATGACGTTATTCGATGTCATGATGATAGTCCAATTTTTGTGGGAGTATAGATATTTTATTCTATCAAACTACAAATGCGTAAATGACATAATTTTCGTACCTGCCAATGTTCAGCATATATATGATAAAGTAATATATAGACTGTTTTGCCCTACAGTGTATACCTTGGTTCATCAGCATGCCTAGGAAACACATTTACCAAAAATAGTAAACCATGATCCAACAAGGGCAGCTCCTTGAAAAAGCTGAACACAAGCACATGTTTTTGGCACCTTAAAACTAGATTGCTTGCCTTCACACCTTTTGCAAGAGCAAAAGGAGTTTGGTTAGAACTTAGAAATGGGTGACAATGAAAACCACCTAAAATGAGCAATCTGGTTTTAAGGTGCCATAAACCCACCTCACACCTTTCACCATAGCAAAAGGAGCTTCGTTAAAAATGGGTGACAATATGTGAAATTGCCCAGTTTTTCCCTTTAGCCCCTTCCCCATTCCCCCTAACCTATGTCTAATCTAATTAAATTCATCATCTTGTTATATACTGTCCACTATAAAAATGTATAACATCACAAGTGAAATGGTGCCTCAAAGCTGCAGCTTCATTGGAAGCCAACTTTTATTGAAAACAAGTTTATTTTACCTGGCATTTTAATTAAACATATTTTAATTTAATCACAGTAAATTCAAATACAAAAGATTCATTACAAATGACTATTACTTTACTTATCTAGTTATCTGAAATAATTGGCAAGGTTTTTAACACACTATTCTATTATTCTTACACTATGCTTACATACTGTATATAGACACATACTATCAACATGGTGTTTGTCTGTCAGGGCCTGAAATAACTGAAGTAATTTGTAACGTAGGCCTAATTAACTAGATTTTGCTGGTAACAAGTAAAATTTTGTTGATGTAACGTCACATTACTTTTCAATCTGGCCTGCGAGCAGGCTCTCAAGGTGAAATGAGAGCCTGCACTGATGACATACAATTTTGAATATCCGCCCGTAAAGTTCGTTTCGTAAATGGCGTTGTTTACAACTTTCGTGCAAACTAAATTCAGACCAGACAGTTTACACTGTTTTTCAAAATATAAGATATTTAAGCAAAAGTTTAAATGTTTTAAATACAGACTGTTTTCTCAAAACAGAACATTTCGTGCTTTATTGAGATAAGATGGCCAAGACCAATTTGATCAGTTAATGTGTTTTTTATGCAAAGTGTTTCAGCAGTTGACATATATAGCGCTCATGCATGCAGCGGAACATATAAATTATAGCATCTGACCAATGAGAATTTCGCGTCCCAATTCGAGACGCAGATCAGTTCAAAATTGTATGCCATCAGTGCAGGCTCTGATTTCACCTTGAGAGCCTGCTTGCAGGCTATTTTCAATCTTACTTCAATCTCTCACAACATTTATTGCACACAATCTAAAAAGTAGCAAAACGTTTTTCTGAAATAGTAGGCTACCTGCCTTAAGAACTAGTGAACTACAACAAATACGATGTTTTCAAAATTGAAATATTGTTCAAATATAAGCCTGCAATATGTGAAATATTCGGCGTGAGCCTTCACCATTACTTCGTGTATTGATATGGTTAATGTAATTTGTCATAATGGGTCGTTCCAGAAAAGATCCATACCCCTCCCCCCCAAGGAAGAAATTTTTGCTGTCCGAAGGGGGAGGGAGGAAAAATGTCTTAGGGGGGGGGGGAGGAAATGCGGATATAAGTTTATCAACCTGGTCTACTTTATAGCCTGGTTATTTTGGAAAACGACGTACTTTTTCTCAAAACCGATTTAGTTATTTGCCATCTTAAATCTTGAAGTCATCTTCTTGAAGAATGAAAGTAGTGATACATTATAATTTGGTTACAGAGCTCAGTTGTGTTGCCATCTTTGTGTCTCAAAAAAACCGCTATGGAAATTCAACATGCTGTCGTGCATCATAGTTAGCTAAACAATTCAATTTTTACATCGGCCGAAAGAGCTGTTATTTAGCTTTTCTATACCTTTCTTAAACCGTAACGATACTGGAGAAATGGCACATACTTGTCAAATAAAAATTGACGGTCGAAATCACATTCTTCCACCGTTGGGAATTTACCCTGCTGGCAGTGGTTTCTGAGCTGAGGAGAAACCACTGCGAGCAAACGAACGATCGTTTCATGTAGCCGCCGTCCAGATTCACGGACGAATACATTAAATTCTCAACCGGTAAAACAAGTTTGACAAGTTTTTGTTGTTGTGCGCATGGGTAAATGCTTGCCACTGCTGGTAAAATGCGAGTCAGTTGTACACTTGAAAAACAACATCACGCTCTAAATATAGTAACACGCTATATACAGTATACAAAACATTATAACGGCTTTACAAAATATTGAATAAAATGTGAGAAATTATACATTAAGATTACTTGAAAACCGCCTAGCGTTCAACAGAATAACTATACACTGCAACAAAAATCAACCTTTTACATAAATAGCACCGTCGCGACGATCTTTCATGGGTTGAAATTTGTAGCGGTTGGAGGTCGCGACGATCAAAAATTGCAATAATTGTCAAAATCAACAGTAATTTCAGTAAACGTTATTATATTATTTGGAAACTTTGGGAATTGGAATTTAACAAAAACCTTAACATAATCCCCTACGTTCAAAGTAACACAAATAAAGTTCGAAGACCAAATTAAAAAAATTTATATTGATCTGATAAATACAACATTTTAAGGCCCCGTTTACACTATACCGGATTACTTTTCATACCGGATTAATTTTTACTCCGAAGTGTATAAGAAAACAAGGGTGTTTACACTATGCCGCTTCGCTCTGTTCCCAGCTCATGTCTTTCACTGTCGCCATGGAAACAAGTAACCGATATACCAAAATTTATTAAAAACAAGAAGTATCACCCGTTTTCTTTGTAAAGTATAACTTTGTTTAAAAAGCTTGACCACCAGACGTTGCTTCGTTTCGCTCTAATCCAAAATTGACGAGTATTTCTTTAATTTTTGCTCTTTCGAAAGCGAAAAGTCAATGTTATTATCATTTTCTTTGTTTGTCTTCGGCAGAAATAGTAAATGGTTGTAAGGCGAAACAAACAACAGCTATAAAGTATTGCAAAAGCGAGCAAATAAAGGCGACAATGTTAAAACATACACGCCAAAACCGATTTTGTACCGAAGCGTACCGAATTAGCCTGTTTACACTGCTCCGGCACATACCGGATTACTTTTCATATCACCTCCAAAGCGGAGTGATTTTTGCTCCGCGTCGCGTACCGGATTACTGTGGCGTAGTGTAAACAGCAGCCGAATCCGGTAAGAAAATCGCGACACTCCGATGCAATCCGGTATAGTGTAAACGGGGACTAAAAAGATACGGTATAACAAAAATTCAAATGCACAATTTGTAGCCGTAGGGTGAGGCACCGATTTCAAAATATTTTAGTACTGCCAATAACGAGATTAAAACCGATACACTGAATTGTGAACTGCGTGTAGAATTAAAAAGTCGTTCGATTAAAACTGACAGACAACAAATAAAACAGTAATATGCCACACTTGTTTACAGATAAGAAACTATACAGGAAATGAAGTCAAATTAGTGACTTCCCATCACGTGATTTTCGCGCATGCTCGATAGAAGATCGTTCGTTTGCTCGCAGTGGTTTCACCTCAACTCTGACTACGTTCACACGGGACCGGACGAATTCGAGACCGTGCTCCAATTCGTCCAAATCCGCCTTGCGTTCACACGTTGAATTCGAGCACCATTTGCCGGACGAATTCGCGACCAAAAAAAGCTAGGTCTGTTTTTCGGCCGGTTAGGTTTTAAAGTTTGACAGACTCGTTTGAACACCGAAACCGGTGCTTTTCAAGACCATTTTGAAATCAAAAGTTGTAGTAGTTTACATGAAGTATACAACTGAATGTAAACAACAACTGACATTGCAACACTCGACAGCGAAATAATAAAAATGTAAAGTTTAAAACTTAATAAAAAATTAATATGAGAAAAAGGGTTCTTTTGGTAGCTGTCATTTTGTCACTATTGTCATCGATAGTTGGGCTTGTACAAATATCCATTTTGCAAACGGCAATTATTTCTCGGCATCGAGAAAAACGTAAACATCAACAACGATTATTTAGTTATTCAGCTACTGTGATCCAAAAATGGCTGATGTACAACAATGCGCGAGTAAATAATTTCGGGCACGAATTCGTCCGGCTCCGTGTGAATACTTTTTGGCCTGTAATTTGTCCGGTTTGAGTTGTGTGAACAGCTGTGACCGGACGAATTGGAGCACGGTCTCGAATTCGTCCGGTCCCGTGTAGGCTGGGATTACACTATACCGGATTGATTTTCATACCGAAGCCAAAATCAAGGGTGTTTACACTATGCCGCTTCGCTCTGTCGCCTGCTCGTATCTTTTATCGTTGCCACGGAAACAAATAATAAGTTTTGACCATTTTGGACGTTTTCTCGACAGTACTTGTGAAAATATAACTTTGTTTACAAAGCTTGACCACCCGACGTTGCTTTGTCTCGCTCTTATCGAAAATTGACGAGTATTTCATTAAATTTTGCCCTTTTGAAAGCAAGAAGTCAATGTTATTACCGCTATCTTTATTTGTTTTCGCTAGAAATAATAAATAATTGTAAAGCGAAGCAAACAACAGCTATAAAATATTTAAAAGCGAGTAAATAGAACGACAATGTTAAAATATACTTGCCGAAACCTATTTATAGTACCGGAGCGTACCGGATTGCTTGATTACACTTGGTTTTATCCGGTACAGCACGTAGGGATTACTTTTCATATCACCTCCAAAACGAAGTGATTTTCGCGCCGCGGCACGTACCGGATTACAGTGGCGTAGTGTAAACAAGAGGCCAATCCGGTACAGAAATCGCGTCGCTTCGATGCAATCCGGTAACAGAAACCACTGCCAGCAGGGTATTGGGAATTGAAAATACATTAATTATGCAAAGTCAATCAATCCAAACGCAACGCAAGCCTGCTGCAAGGTTTTTGTTTCATAAAACGTTTTGATTACTACGAATGCATTTTTTCTGTGTTGGTGTTGTGTACTCAGGTGAATATGATATTTGTGATGTTACTCTGAGTGTATATCCAAACCGGGCGAGCTTGAAAAATATGCCCGGCCACGGTGGGAATCGAACCTACGACCTTTGGAATACTAGCCCAATGCTCTGCCAACTGAGCTACGCGGTCACTCAGGTCGGTTCGAGTAAGTGATATTTTCGGAACAGAATCTAGTGTTCTCAGTTCAGTGGTTAAAGATGATGTCCACTCCTGCGCACATGCGCGAACTTTGTTTACGTTTTGAACTGCTATATTTGTAAAATATGATATACTAACTGAATATCTAACACTTTTCTGGTTCGCTATACTTGTAAATGAATATAAACTGTACGTTTCAATTCAAAAAAGTTCGAAAGATGCAAAATTTGGGCAATGTTTATATCAGGAGGTCCATGTTTAATTGAACCACGTTCGTGTTGTCTCACTAAGGCGAAGATTGACGAGTTGAGCTAATTTTCGGATAACTTAACATTCAATTTTAATTCCCTCTTGGGAATTGTCTATGTTTCATTTTCCATGCAATTCCCAACGGCAACGGTGGAAGAATGTGATTTTGATCGGCAATTTTTATTTGACGAGTATGTGCCATGTGGTCATTTCTCATCGTTACGATTTAAAGAGTATCATTGACATAATTGAAAAGCTAAATAACTGTTCTTTTGTCCTATGTAAAAATTGAATTGTTTAGCCACGTTTTTGATGCACGACAGGCGCCTGTTAAATTTCCATAGCGTTTTTTTAGGGGGTATTTTCGATTTCCTCCGTGGGGGGTATGGATCTTTTCTGGAATGACCCAATGTCTTTTTCAATTTTTCGCCAATTTGTGCGAAATGATTTAATTAAATACAAAAAGTAAAATGAAAAGTAATTTTGAAAGTAATTGGTAATTAATTAATTTTTCTAGTAAAGTAATTTGTAATCTAATTTCTACTCTCCAACATTTACACTGATTTTTTCATTTATCCTACTGTACATAATTATCTTAAAATTAAATGCGGGTACTGTATTTACCTCAACAGTTTTGTATCCATTTCATATATAAATTTGCTCCAAGTCTCTCTTTTATTGTCATATCGATCCACTATAGTGTACATTACATGACGTAGCACGGAGAGGCGGAGCGAGAAAGAGAGACTTGTCAACATCGGAAAATCTCAGTTCAAAACTGAACCGAAAATGCAAGACTTGCTTTAATTGTTTTCCTTCAATTTCTTTCTCTATTATTTTCTGTAATGGAACTCATGTTATTTACACTGTGCTAGATCAATACATATAAACACTGACAGAAAACAATTAAACCAAGTCTTGCATTTGAACCGAGATTTTCCAAAGTTGACAAGTCTCTCTTTCTCGCTCCGCCCCTCCGTACTACGTCATGTAATGTACACTATAGTGGATCGATACTATATGACAATGAAAGAGAGACTTGGAGCAAGTCTATTTCATATATAGCAGTGGCGTAACTAACTATGGGCTCGGACCGGGAGAACCCAGGGGCCCCCAACCCCAATGGGTCCCCCAGGTTCAGACTGTAGAGCAAAAACATTGGCCAGGGCCTCTGACCATCAGAATTCTGTAAAGTCTCTCCCCAAAGTCCGGGAAATGGCATTTCAGAGACTTTAGATTTAAAAATTTTCCAGTTGAGCACACCTTGGATCCTCTAGAAAACTCACATATATGGCAGTTGACTCGGTATATTAGGGGGCCTTCGAAAATTTTGAACCGGGGGCCTCCTGATATGTTATGCCACTAATATATAACTCTTATTCTGTCTGTAAATTTTATTATAAAAAGATGGTGGCTTTCTGACAGTAGAGAAGACACTGCAATCTGAACATTCTTTCTCATATCATCAAATATAAACAAAGTGACTTTGCAGCCAGCTATTTAGTAAACTGCCGGCTATATAGTTACCATAGTTAAATATAAAAACTTTTGTCTACGCTACCTTTTACCAAGCTTGCCGTTAGCATATACTTTTAAACTTTTTCTCGCCCTTTTTATCTCTGAAAAGGTTAGCGGTGAAACTTTTTGTCGCCCTTTCTATTACTCTGAAAAGGTTAGCAGTTAGGGTTATAAGAGAAAGGTTTGGGTTTGGTTTAACAAAAGTCACTATATACAGTAGCATGCAGCAGTTTACTAAATAGCTGGCTGCCAGCTGTATATATATAGTCACTTCGAAATATAAATGTTTACTCAATAATTGTAACGGATGAAATTTTTTTCATAGCAACCATGTAATTCTTTTGCGGCCGGCAGCGGCAGCGGAACAGAGGGGGGGGCTAAATTTTTTCGGCAACCTCCCCCCCCCCCTCCCCCGTCGCGAAAAAAATTTTTTCGGACTTATATCAAAAAATTTTTTCGGAAATACACTTTTTTTAAACAAAATATTGCAAATTTTTCCCCTTATACCTAAATTTTCAAAAAATAACCTAAATTTTTCCCTAATTATCAAAATTTTTTCAAAAAATTCAAATTTTCTGGGGGGGCTCCCCCCCCACTTTTTATTCTGGGGGGGGCTTTAGCCCCCCTAACCCCCCCTGTTCCGCCGCCCCTGGCGGCCGGCCCATGAATGTACACCAAGTGTACCTATTTTCAAAACTGTAGCAATCAAGGCAGTTTTAATACCATGGACATTTGCCCCACTGACAACTGGGCCACTTCCTCTGCCCCATGATGTGTTGTGTTTGAATGTTTAGCATGTAATTTATTACAAATTTCACCATAATAAAGCTTTGTTTTGAGAAGCTGAGATTTATTTTAAATTTTAATTGTTCTCAGAATGCAGGAAATGCTATTTCAGAGACCCAAATTTTAAAATTTCTTGGGATGCCCCCAGACCCCCTGGCTAACTCGTGCCAGGCTCACATCTTCGGCGATCACATATATACTATCTTGGGGGGGCAAGAAAAATGGGCCCTTTGGCAGTTTTGCCCCAGCACTGAAGAATCCTTAAAAATGCACTAGTAGCAATCAACATCCTGAGGATATTTCTGGGCTATAATATGTAATCTGTATAGCAATATTAATATGTTATTGGAACAATAAAAGGATTTATTGAAATCCAACTTGTTTTGGGACTGGAATTCCCCTTTCATAGGGAATTAAAATGTACCTAAAGTTTTTGTATAACTCATTATTGCATATATAAAGAATAATCAGCAGCTTTAATTAAGCAAAAAGACATTTGCAATCAGCTGCTTCAAGCTTGATCGATAGTCATGCTTTCCAGCAGATTGTCACACTTTAATATGTTCAGGAGTTCCAGTTATAATTCGACTATAAATATTAGCACCAATTCCATCCCTATCTGTGATAGTGAACAAAACTAATCGAGAATCATCACTCATGTTCATGTAAATATTAATTGTATTCATTTATACAGTAATGAATTTTGTAACATGAATTATTAATAAGTTGAATAATTCAGATAAAAAGTACTCATTTCTGGCTACACATAGGTACTGCAGCGATGGCCTCCAAATATTAAACCTCGGATATAAAAATTGGCCGCCATTGACATCACTTGAAAATAATTTTAGAGTGTCCAAATTTGGAGGGCATTGCTTTAATTTAAACGTCGCTCTCAATTTAGTCGAGATATTTCTTTGCAGTATAATATTTCGAGATGCTTTCGTAAGCCACGGAGAATACAGTAAACACAATTGTATTAATAATATTAAATAAATTAGAACGCATATGCCTGAATGCTACAGTTTTATTACTGGAATCTGGAAAAGTAACTTACCGAACTTTTTGGGCATTTTCCGCCACTGGACGTCACTTTAAATATATAAATCTTTTATACTACAGCATATTTCTTTGCAATATAGAAAATACAGACTTTTTTAGAAATCACGAGGATAAGAACAATTGAGACCACGAGGATAAGAACACTTGTATATAAATATATGCCAATCATTGAACTGTGTGAGTATTGCTATTTTTATAATTTTGGGCGTGGCTATAAATTAACTCTCAGCAGGGTGCGGATACAAGGCGACACGGACATCGGACTAGCGGTAACGACACTGGCGGACGTATGGTTTAATTGCTGCGGAAGCGAGCGAGCCTGAAGCGAGCGAGCGACGCAGCAAATCTAATTTGTGTAGATGGGGATTTTTATCTCAAAACATTCTAGCGCAGTGCATTCTGGTCATGCGCGATCGGAAATGCGCAGTAAGCTATTTTTCCGTGGTGTTTCCACGCCGTGGAACCCTGCGTTTCTAGACATTAAGACATGCAAAGACATACTAGACTTACATTGATTCAGTTCACTGTTCAGCACAATTTCGGAGCAAGATAGTTCTGCTTTGCTTTATGAAAACATATGTTGATAAATATTTTAATAATGAGATACGTTTCTTTCTTTTATCCAATTTTATCCTTAATTCGAATTTGGACGTTTTAATATTCACGTGGAAGCACAAGTATTGAAAGGCCTCCGGCAGTCCGGCTTCCGATCTTTGTTCTTTTTGCGACGTTCTTACACGTGTGAGGTTTGCTAAATTTCTTCTCCGAAAATTCTTTGGTTTTGAAAGGTTTAAAGGTAATTTTTTATTCTGTTGTTTATTTATAGTTACCATCGTATTTATTTGATTGTTTCTTTGGTATTTACCGTCGATTAATTGCTGTTCTTTATATATTTCAGATATTTTCCATATCACGCGGTTTCTGTTGGATTTCCATATCACGCGGTGTTGTCTGACCACTGTTTATAGCACAGAGCAAAACCACTCTAAAGGTACGGGTTTAGTTGGTTTAACTTATTTGAGATTTGTCTCTAGTTTACCCTCGTTTAATTGCATTTTTAAATTGCTTCTGTTATTTATTTGTCAGGTTTTTATATCATAAATATAAAGTCTCTTATATTTTGTTTCCTTGTTAGCACGCCTCGTGTTCGATTGCTTTATATAAAGTCTCTTATATTTTGTTTCTCTAGTTTACCCTCGTTTAATTGCATTTTTAAATTGCTTCTGTTATTTATTTGTCAGGTTTTTATATCATTATATAAAGTCTCTTATATTTTGTTTCCTTCAGTTAGCACGCCTCGTGTTCGATTGCTTTATATGAAGTCTGTTATATTTTGTTTCCTTGTTAACACGCCTCGTGTTCGATTGCTTGCTAGCCTTGCTTGAAGCGACATTGCGTCGGCCTTTAACTTATTGGTGTTTTTTCTTTTCAAAATTATAAACATTTTTGTAGCAGTGCCTTTCGAATTTCTGTATTTTGAGGTCATATATTTTATATTCAACATTTTTATATTGCTTCTGAGTCGAAAGCGTCCTGTGGCTGTTACGCCTCGTGTTTTTCGGCGTCCTGTTACGCCTCGTGTTTCGGCGTCCTTTTTACGCCTCGTGTTTTAATACTTGAATTGGCATTTCACATGCCTCGTTTAAAAAAAGGTTTTTTGTTGTTTTTAGTGTTCAATTGAGTAAAGTGTTTTCTGTAAAACAAGGTTAGTTGTGATATACACTGTATAGAATAAAGTAAATACTGTATGGCTTGTCCGTATGCTTTTGTGCCGATTGATGAAAATGCGCAAAGGCTCATGTGTTCTTTAGTTGATTTACCACTGATTGCGCCATTTAGACCAATAATTCCAAAGCTCCTAAATGAACCGACTATATTACACAGAATAATGGGTGATGGAAACTGTCTATTTCGAGCACTTTCGTATGTCATTACAGGGCGACAGGTTTACCATCATGTAATAAGACACAAGCTATTAGATCACATGAGGTCCATTGAAAATCTGTTGCTGCCACATATGGGCATGTCTCTAAATAACTATTTTCAATCTAGTGGAATGCATCGAGAAAGAGTGTGGGGTACAGACATTGAAATATTTGCTGCTTCCTCCTTGCTAAGCACAGACATTTATGTATATACTAATGTTGGTACTCATTTTACATGGAATAAGTTCTCTCAATCAATGCTTAATAATTTGCCTCCACAAAATCCATGTTCCATTTACATTCAACATACTGGGGCTGTACATTATGATGTTGTTCTTGATGTAAGTTTAGGTACCAGTGGGTCATCTTGTACCGGTATGCACACAAATATTAAAAAAGAACAATATTTAAAAGGTCAATCTGTAAAAAGAAAGCATTCTTCTGATTTTTATACAATAACTGAAGATGATTTGTCTAATAATTCAAAGCCAGATCAATTGAATGGTGGAATTAAAGAAAAGAGTAAAAGCTCTAAACAACCCAAATGTTCTGAGATAACAACAGAACAATATTTAAAAGGTCAATCTGTAAAAAGAAAGCATTCTTCTGATTTTTATACAATAACTGAAGATGATTTGTCTAATAATTCAAAGCCAGATCAATTGAATGGTGGTATTAAAGAAAAGAGTAAAAGCTTTGAACAACCCAAATGTTCTGAGATAACAACAGATTTTTCAGAGAATTTCAAGTCAAATGTTGATAAGTTCCATAAGTCAATGCAATACTTTGTAATTCAATGTTGTGTATGTCATGAGGCATGGCCTTTGACAACCAAACCAAGATCTTGTAATACCAATACTTACATTCGTCGTAGGTGTAGTGTTGATAAACAAATTCCAAAAAAGTTCTCTTCTGAGAATAGTATGATACCTACTGTTTTGCCAACTGAACTAAAGGGTTTAACTCAAATTGAAGAAATGCTTATTGCTAGGGCACTTCCCATTATGAGGGTTTATGTAAAGCCTGGTGGTCAAAGAGGATATTCTGGTCATTGCATAAATTTGCCCCAAAAAGTGTCTGAGCTAGCCCAATCACTTCCACGATGTCCAAGTAATATTCCAATTATTATTGTCACAATGAAAGGAAAAGATAACACAATGAAAGATGTTATAGTAAGAAGAAAAAAAGTTGAGCAGGCCTTATATTGGTTAATAAGACACAATCCACAATATAGTAGTGTTTGTATTGATTCAAATACATTAGAAGCTTTACCTGATAATGGCATTCCTTGCAATATCCAGAGAATAGAAACATTAGGTGACCCGGATGGTGTTGATAGTAATGATACTGACACAATAGCAAGTGGAGATGAAGTTTATAATGGTGAAACAGATACAAATAGCTTTCTACCACTACCTAAAAATGACCATCTAGAAAGTGATGCTATAAAAAGTAGTCTCAATGTCACCAAAATAGACTGGCCAACAATTGAAGACCAACCATTAAATGAGTATACAACACCATTTCTTGCAACTCTTGCTTTTCCAACACTTTTTCCTGATGGTAATGGTGATCCAACAAATCCGTGTTTGCAAAGAGACATTCCTTTTGCAAATCGCATTCAGCATTTAATTAAATATTCTGAGAAAATCAATGATAAATGGATATATAGGTTTGCTGGTCACCCCAGGTTCTCGTATTGGGCTCTTAACATGATACAAAGAAAACGAGCTCTTCAACAAAATGCCATATTTTTAAAACAAAATCCTGATGAATCGCATCTTACAATAGATGAGTTACGTGAAATGGCTTGTAGTGACAAATCATCTTCTTTCATGTCTAAACTTTCTAGATATGTAGCAAATATCACTGGGAGCTCAGCATATTGGTATAAAATAAGAGAAGATTTAAAAGCAATCATTTTAGCAAAAGGTGCCCCAACAATTTTTTTTACATTTTCTTCTGCGGATCTTCATTGGCCTGAGTTACATTCCCTTTTTTCTTCAAATGTCGATAGCTTGAGTGTGGAAGATAGGCGAAAAAATGTTATTGACAATCCTCACCTAGTTGATTGGTTTTTTACCAAACGGTTTGAATCATTTCTAAAGCACTGGCTATATGATACAATGAATGCTGAGTGGCATTGGTACCGATATGAATTTCAAGCTCGAGGTAGTATCCATTGCCACGGCACTGCAAAATTAAAATCTAATCCAGGTCTTTGTAGACTCACAGAAAGAGCTCTTAAAGGTTTCATAGCTGAGAAACAGAAAAAATGTCCAGATACATGTAACATTCCTGTTTCAGTAGAAATTGATGAAGGACAAAAAGCTGCAAAGGTTATTTGCAATTATGTAGACACACTAATCAATACGTGGAATCCATTTCCACCTGAGTCTGAACTTTGGACAAAACCACTGGTTCATCCTTGTGCAAAAAAAACACAAAAATATTCCAGACTCTGAACGGAATAATGATTATTCAGATCTAGTAAACACTGTTCAACGCCATACCCATTGTAGCACAAAATATTGTCTAAGACATGAGCCAAACAAAGAGGGGCTCTATTGTAGATTCAAATACCCATTTGATTGTTGTAGTGAAACTAGACTTGAATTTCAACAAATGCATACAAAGGATAAAAGTGTACAGTACAAAGCAAATATAGTTACTAGAAGAAATGATCCTAGATTAAATAACCATCAGAAAATTCAACTTGAGGGATGGAGAGCAAATTGTGATATCCAAGTAATACTTGATTATCATGCATGCATAGAATATTTGTGTAAATATGCTGCAAAAGGTGAACCCAGGTCCAACATGTTGAAAAACACATTCAACTCAGTAGTGCATAATCTAAATTCATGTAGAGATCCCTTGAAGGCAATGAAAAAAATTATGATAAAGACACTAGGAGAAAGAGATTTTAGTGCACAGGAGACGATGCACTTACTACTTTCATTAAAATTATACAGTTCATCATTTGAAGTTTTACCAGTGAACTTAAATGGATCTCGTTTTGTTAAGACAAATCTGAAACAAACGGATAGTCTGTGTACAAATGATTCTTTATTGGATAAATATGCAAAACGTTCAATTTTTCAGGATGAATTTCCACATGTAATGAAAATGAGTTTTGTTGAATTTGTCACAATGTACAAGACTGTAAAAAATAAGCTTATAAAACGGTCACCAAATGTGATTCCACGTTTCTTCCCTTGTTACTCTTCAAATCCAAAAGGGATCAATTATCCACTATATTGTAAATACCAGCTTTTGAAGTATAAACCTTGGAAATGCTCGCAAAATGATGCATGGGATAACCAAGAACATTCAGACACTACTTTTGTAAATTCTTGGCTCAACTTTTTAAATTCTCCATTTGCAAACCAGCATGTGCCAGATTGGGAAAAGCAATTACAGAATGTGTTAGATAATGTTGTGCAACAAAGCAATGAATTATCTGAAAAAAATAAAAGCCCTGATCAAGAAGAATGGATGATTCTTTCTAATTATCATAAGCTTAATGAAAATCTCCATGCCAACAATAATACACCATGTGATTGGCATTTAGATTCTGCAAAGTACACAACCCAGTAGATTGATGAAATGCCAAACTGGGTCAAAGTGAAAAAGAGTGACTATACTGTTCCTTCAAGCGACAACAAAGTTGATACGAGTACATTTACTGAAATGCAACAGCAGGCATATAAGATTATTGTAAATCATTATAACAATGTCGCACCTAAAGAACCACTCTGGCTTGTCATTATTGGTGAAGGGGGGACAGGAAAAAGTTTCCTTATTAATGCTGTAAGAAACTATTTAAAGGAGAAGTGTATTGTGACTGCTACAACTGGCAAGGCATCATTTAACATAAATGGCATAACCATTCACTCATTTTTGAAACTTCCAGTTGGTAAAATGTCCCAAAAAGATTTGTCTGGCCAAAGCCTAGATAATTTGCAAAAGAATTTGTTGTCAGTTGACTATATTGTAATTGATGAATACTCTTTGCTTGGTCAAACCACAATGGGATGGATTGATAAACGTTGTAGGCAGGCTACTGGATTAAAAGATAAGTTGTTTGGTGGGAAATCCATAATTTTAATTGGAGACCCCGCCCAACTTCCTCCCGTTGGTGACAAGCCGTTGTATCATAGTAAACCATCTAATCCGATTGCAGAACAAGGTTCTCTAGCATATAAAATGTTTAACAATGTAGTTATACTAGATGTTAATCAAAGGATAAGGGGTAGTCAACATGATCAAACATTATTTAAAGGCATCTTGTCACGACTGCGAATTGGAAAATTAAGTTGTAATGACTGGAAACTGCTCCTTGCTAGACAGCCAACAGTTTTATCTAACCTAAATGACTTTATTGATGCTACTAGACTATATTACAGCAATGATGAAGTTGCAAAATTTAATTATGATCACTTAATGCAGTTAGAAACTCCTATTCCAGAAATTTGTGCTAGACACTCTGGTAGCAATGCGAAAAGTGTGAGTGCTCAGGAAATGTTTGGTTTGCAACCTACTATTTTAATTTGTAAAGGTGCTAAAGTTATGTTAACAATGAATTTATGGGCTTCAGTAGGCCTCTACAATGGGGCATCAGGAACTATTGTTGATATTATTTATGCAAAAGATCAACATCCACCAGACTTACCTATTGCTGTTTTGGTGAAGTTTGATGAATACCGTGGTCCAACTTTTGTAGCATTCCTTTTTGTGTTCCCATTCCTCCAGTAACTGCATCCGTAAACATAGATAACAAAACTCTTGAAAGACAGCAATTACCATTAACACTTGCTTGGGCATTGACCATTCATAAGAGTCAAGGTATGACATTGGAGAAAGCATGGGTTGATATCGGTAAAAAAGAATGCACGTTAGGAATAACATATGTGGCATTGAGTCGTGCACGCAATTTGACATCTTTGGTAATCGAACCAATGACTTATGACAGACTTAGCAGTATAAAGAAAATGCAATCCCTTTCGTACCGATTGCAAGAGGAAAAGCGACTATAAGTTATTGCCAATTTAACACTCTAATATTGTTTTTAATAGGTTGGTAATTGTTTAGTGATTGTATTCTAATAGTTTCCCTTGTTTCTTATAGTATTCAAACAATTAACATGGATAACATGGATAAATTTAATGGTATGTATGAATGTAAATGATACTGTACGTTGTGATATTTATGCTTTCATTTCAATATAAGGATTTCAGCCATCTATAATTAATCGTTAGCTATTGCTATATTTTTCGGTATATGTGACCCTTTTTTTGTTTAACCTTCAAAAGATAATCAATGGCTGACAGACACAGAAACTCCGGCCTCAAATCCTAAAGGTAAGAGTAAGACCAAAACACCCATTATATTCATGAGTATATCACCATATGTTTTTCAGAAATTCAGTTTAAAGAGCATTAATTTTTATTGTTTTAGATAAAGCCTACCACTGTTACGAAGAATGTGTCTGACTGTGGAGGTAAGAATTAATGTTTCTCAATGTGTGATTCAATGACAGAGACATCCGAACGAACGAAGGTCTAATTATAATTCTTCAGGTACAGGTGTATGTACCACAGAATACCACAATACCACAGAATGCCAGTTTTTATATAATTAGGAGGAAACATGCTATATACTTTATTTTTGTGAATATATATTAGTTTTAGTCTTAATGAACATATATAACAACAAAAAATGGATATTTTCATAAAAATTCTTAAAAATAATCTGGATTAACAAGAAATAAAATTCTATGTTTTTGATACTTTTTTCTGCTTAATGCCCGTAAAATCTGAACGTTTGGAAATAAGTTTGCAAACCAGCATAATTTATGTTGATCAATACTGTATGTCCTAAATTAAAGGGGGGGATAAGTCCCTTCTGCGCATGTGCCCGGCGTTTGTTTATGTTTTGATACATTACACATGTTATAACATGAAGTATTGGCATTTTACAACAATATTTTATCAAACATGGCGATTGAAATGAGCGAAATAGTTCACTTGTTTGTGTGGTGGTGCCTGCTTTTTATGAGAAATATAGAAACTTTTGACTTGTACAAGTTTGAATAATTTTCCTTTTGAACCGCATAGCGTGATAAACACGCCGAATCATGCATGAAGTATGATCAACCGACGAATATGAATTGCTCAATGCCCGATTGCTCTTTACTCAACAACAAGCTGACAATATGGAATACAGAACAGTAAGTTTAATGGTTTATATGTTGTTTGTTGTTGATAAATTCTAGTCTGCATGTTTTTGCATGGATTAACGATATATGAGAGCTTATCTTTCGTAAATACTGCACAAAATATATACCGCATTTGAATTGTTCGGTCCTACTAATTACTGCCCGGGACTGCCCGAGACTGCCCGGGGACTGCCCGGGTAAACATAACGTTATTTATTATATGGTAAGGCAGTGTGCTCTTGTTTTAAATCACTAAGTACATGTATAAAAAGGTTTTTTTCAAAACATTTGGCTGCACGCTAGGACAAATGGCAAAATTTGCACGGTGCTCGTTTGCAAAAACAACTTCAAACTGCTCTAATTCTTTCTGTTACTTTGCATTTGATCTCATTTGTGAGTCGGCCTCAACGGTCTTTAACTTTTCTCCAAAAAATCATATGCGAGCTAGGTTATATGCATAATATGCCCGACATATCAAATAATGTAATTTGCATTTATTTCGAAGAGACAATTAGCAAAATCGAGCGTATCTAAAAGTTGTTTCATTAATTAGCAAAACACGCAAACATGTTTAAATAACTGTACGGTTCATAGCCAACCAGAGTTGAGAATTTACAAATTGACAAGTTTTTGGTTTACTGACCGCCACGATAGCTATTGTTGACCATTACAACAATAAATCGCTGACCCAACGGCATCAAGTGCTCAGATTACTTTGACAAGTTTTCTTTGTTGACCCATACAGACGAACAAAATTTGTACTTTGACAACTTTTTTTGTGACAAGTACACTTGCTCAAAAATTAGCATGCTAGCTATACTTGTCACAGTAAAAATTGTCAAAGTTGCGTATACAGACGAGCAAATAAAACTGGCCACATAAAACCTTGTCATAACGCAGTATGAAATTACACTATATATAATACATCACTTAATATTTCTGTTTCTGGTTATTGTTTTCAAACTTTTTACTCTTTTCCTTTGGCCTGGTTTCTTCGCAGTTTTACAAGTTTTTGGAATTGTTAGGCGACCATCTGTAGAGGAAACAGTTTTTTTCTTTGCTGGCATACCCTTCATGAATTTTGCGAACAATGCTTCTTTTTCTTCTTTCGTTTTTTGTGTCCAGTGTACATATTGTATTTTGCATTTCGACATCCACGGGGCTAACTCATAGTTTCCTTGACCGTATAAAGCTCTCCTACATTCAGCTTGCTGTAGCTTGACAATCTTGTAAAGTCTTTCGATCAAATCTGGCAATTTCATTGTCTTCCAATTTGCCGATAGCTTAATGATGTGGTTCATTGACTGACATGAATTGTTCTTCCAGTTAATAGGAAGCCACTTATTCTCTATGCGCGGTTGAAGAACGCCAGATCGAATTTTTTCTGTAGTTTTTCTGAAGTATTCTTCGAACGAAGGTAAATATTTCAAGTATTTGTCGGAAAGTTTCATTAATTTCAGTTCGAACTTTTTGACCTCGTTAAAAGACGTTAATCCATGCTTCCCGAAAATATCGCTTACAACTTGTTTTCTAACTTTGTCACTTACCCCAATATTGTTTGTCAAATATCGGCGAACATTCTCCTCCAAATGGCGCGAACAAAGTATATTCGCAGACGATGGAAAACATTGTTTTATTGCTTTTGTAAGTGCGGCCTCTTCGAGTCTTCGTCAGATCCAATAACAATTTTAGAGAGCTGTGTTCCACCGATGTCAACATTTAACTTACTTTGAAGATGCAAAAAAAATCTGTGGTATGTTGTGTAAAGTCCATCCCAGTGTAAATAAATTGCAGCAAGCATAATTGGGGGATTACTTGCCCCTTTTCTTATTAAATTATTGTGCTGGTATACCAGAGTAGTCGCAAAACACGCACCAAGATTAAATGTTCGATCTATTCCAAGAACACTGGGATTGCGAGAGCACTGGATGTACAAAATTGGCGTATGTCTTTTAAATTATCTTCCAGATAAAGTACAACACATGGTGGCTTACCTTTTGTCTGTATTATTTCTTGTATAAACGGATGTTTGTGAATGTCAGATAATAACGTCTGTACTTCATCTGCCTGGTTGTTTCTGTAAATATGTCCGTTGTCAATTCTCTTTACCCTTCCTAAAGTGTACTTAGCATTTTGTACCTGTTTCTGGCTGTTTGAGAATGACGATTTGTTGAATTTCTGGCTGAGGTTTGGAGATAAGGGGTTGTTGGGTTTCTCACTGTTGGAGGATAGGGAATCGTTGGATTTCTGGCTGTTTGAGAATGAGGATTTGTTGAATTTCTGGCTGAGGTTTGGTGATAAGGAGTTGTTGGGTTTGTGGCTGAGGTTTGGGGATAGGGAATCGTTGGTTTTCTGGCTGTTTGAGAATGAAGATTTGTTGAATTTCTGGCTGAGGTTTGGAGATAAGCAGTTGTTGGGTTTCTCACTGTTGGAGGATAGGGAATTGTTGGATTTCTGGCTGTTTGAGAATAAAGATGAGGATTTGTCGAATTTCTGGCTGAGGTTTGGGGATAGAGAGTTGCTGGGTTTCTATTTGGTTTTATATAACCCACCGGTTATTATAATGCTAATGAGCGGGTTTTCATCCAGCAATGATGTCATGATCAATAACGTGAATGTCATTAGTAGCTTTGTATCATGCAAATATTCCATAATCCCATGACAAAAGGCGTTTTCAAAAAAAAGGAAACAACGTGCATGAAATGATCTATTCTAAAAGACCACACGAGTCAGAACACGAGTGAACACGAGTGAACACGAGACAACACGAGTGAACACGAGTCAGAACACGAGTGAACACGAGACAACACGAGTGAACACGAGTCAAAAAATTGTGAACACGAGTGAACACGAGTCAAAAACTGACGAACACGAGTGAACACGAGTCAAAAATGACGAACACGAGTCAAAAATGACGAACACGAGTGAACACGAGTCAAAAATGACGAACACGAGTGAACACGAGTCAAAAATGACGAACACGAGTGAACACGAGTCAAAAACTGACGAACACGAGTCAAAAACGCATTCTTAAAGAGGCTCCCTACAGTTTTAAGCCCGTGATGAAGATCTGTACTGTGTAATTGCACGCGGGTTTCTTGGCGGCCCACAGGATGTTGGATTAATAATTATTAATAACAATTGTTATATAGTTAGTGTCAAAGTTCAATTTTTCTGTTTGCCGATTGGTCAAAACCGTGTCACGTAAAAACCGAGACGAAGTCGAGGTTTTTATTCACGATAATCACCGAGCCTGAGGTGAATAATTGTTTTAGTATAATTTCATAGGTGAATATTTAGAAAAAAATTAAAAAATACACATTTCTTTGTCATTTAATTGACAAAACGGCTTCGGCCGCACATTTCTTTGTCATTTAATTGACAAAACGGCTTCGGCCGCCATTTTGAGAATCGCTTAGGTGATTATCGCGTAATAATCACGTACCTCAACAGCAGCCAATCAGCGTGGAGAATTTTGAATAATCACCTATGTAATTATACTAATAATAATTAAAATCATAACGAAAACTTTATTCAATTTTAATAATAATAATAATACTTATAATTATTATAATTATTATAATTATATTAGAATTAATTATAATTATAATATATTAATTATTACAACAATTATTATTTAGTAATAATTATCAGTAATTAATTATAATAATAATTATTAATTAATTATTAATAATTATTATTAATTTTTATTAATTAATAATAATAATATGTAAGTATATAATAAGATGAAGATGATGGTCCATAAGATGAAGTTTTGGTTTTGTTTGTTGTTGCTGACCAAAGTAATGCGGAGTCATTGACGGTTCACCGTTCACACGATCACATCTTGCCACATGGAAAGTTGGAAACGGCGATATATATATATATATATATATATATATATATATATACCGGGTGGCGCAAAAAAAAGTATAACTGTTTGATTTAGTACAGCGAACAATCTATAAGGGTTACATCCCTGAAATAAACGTAGCTGTATTCATAATAGTCTAACTTAAATTTTGAGCTATAGCATGTTTATTTACGTGCAATATTGACTGGGATATCGCCAAATAAAATTTGGAACGAAGTTTTGAAAATCTGACAAATTGGCTAAAAATGGCCTATTAAACTGTTTTGATATATTTTAGAATTTCGTCAGACATATTCGCTTGTATGAATTTAATTTGAATTGAAACGTGTAACGAATGATTTTCCTTATTTATTTATTTGTTTTATTATCATAAGTTGTTTTATTATCATTTTATTATCAAAAGCAACAAAATTTCGAAAAAGATGGCTCTTTTAATTAAGAATTGCTTCGCAGTATTCCATGTCCCATAGCTACAGGGAATTAAATTAGATCAACAACCGAACAATTTGAGACAGCTTCGTGAAGCGATTATTGCTGATTGCCATAACTTTGACCAGCAAATAAATCCAACGTTAATTCGTTCGATAGTATGGTCACACGTGCAAGAATATAGTTATTTAATTTTCCATGATAAACGCGTTATTTACTGCCGTTGTGTTCTTCATATATCGTTAATTCCTTTACTCGTATTTAATAGGCTATTTTCAGCTAATTTTGGAACGTTTTGAAATTGCATATTCAAATTGATTTACCAATATCTTGGGTAATACTAAACAAAAATGCATGTCTTATACATCAAAATTTAAGTTAGGCCTTCCTGGATAGGATAACATTTATTTGAGGAACGTAACACTTATAGTTTTTTCGCTGTACTAAATCAAACGCGTGAACTTTTTTTTGCGCCACCCGGTATATATATATATATATATCTTCATCTTATTATATACTTACATATTATTATTATTAATTAATAAAAATTAATAATAATTATTAATAATTAATTAATAATTATTATTATAATTAATTACTGATAATTATTACTAAATAATAATTGTTGTAATAATTAATATATTATATAATTATAATTAATTCTAATATAATTATAATAATAATTATAAGTATTATTATTATTATTAAAATTGAATAAAGTTTTCGTTATGATTTTAATTATTATTAGTATAATTACATAGGTGATTATTCAAAATTCTCCACGCTGATTGGCTGCTGTTGAGGTACGTGTTATTACGCGATAATCACCTAAGCGATTCTCAAAATGGCGGCCCAAGCCGTTTTGTCAATTAAATGACAAAGAAATGTGTATTTTTTAATTTTTTTCTAAATATTCACCTATGAAATTATACTAAAACAATTATTCACCTCAGGCTCGGTGATTATCATGAATAAAAACCTCGACTTCGTCTCGGTTTTTATTCACCGATAATCACCTCGCCTTCGGCGAATAATTATCACTTATTTACTGAGACCGAGGGAAACAGTGTGTTTTGTGGACCCGAGACCGCCGTTGTTGCCCGAGGCGAAGCCGAGGGCAACAACGGCGGTCGAGGGGCCACACAACACACTGCTTTCCCGAGATCTCAGTAAATAAGTGTTTTGTTATATAGTATATAAGTGTCAAAGACTCAAAGTATGAATAATTCACCGGTTATTGGAGTGAACTTAATTTGAAACCAAAACTGGATAAATGGAACGCCGTAAGTGTTTAGTAAAAAGTTTAAAAAATGAACTTTGGAACTTCATGGTTGACACGCATGCGTATTGCACCCATTTTATTATTGACCGGTCAATAAATGTTTGATTGCGGACCGGTTGCCGAACATGACGTTTTGTGGACAGGCACGTGACACGGTTTTGACCAATCGGCAAACAGAAAAATTGAACTTTGACACTAACTATATAACAATTGTTATTAATATTTATTAATCCAATATCCTGTGGGCCGCCAAGAAACCCGCGTGCAATTACACAGTACAGATCTTCATCACGGGCTTAAAACTGTAGGGAGCCTCTTTAAGAATGCGTTTTTGACTCGTGTTCGTCAGTTTTTGACTCGTGTTCACTCGTGTTCGTCATTTTTGACTTGTGTTCACTCGTGTTCGTCATTTTTGACTCGTGTTCGTCATTTTTGACTCGTGTTCACTCGTGTTCGTCAGTTTTTGACTCGTGTTCACTCGTGTTCACAATTTTTTGACTCGTGTTCACTCGTGTTGTCTCGTGTTCACTCGTGTTCTGACTCGTGTTCACTCGTGTTCACTCGTGTTGTCTCGTGTTCACTCGTGTTCACTCGTGTTCTGACTCGTGTGGTCTTTTAGAATAGATCAGCGATAGTTTGTTGTCGCACTTTTACAAGCGCGGAAAATTTTTAACTTTTAAATATTTCAAGCACAACATATGAAAACTAGTTTTATTTTGATGTTTTTCTATAACTTAAGTACCTAGTTTTCTGAAAATCACCAAATGAGAATGGGCTTTTTAAATTTTTAAACATTTTTTTGGCCTTGTTTTTGACATGTGCATGCCAAATCTACACATGAAATACAAGCAAGCGATAGTTTGTTGTCGCAGTTTTAAAAGCGCGGAAAATTTTTAACTTTTAAATATTTTATGCACAATATATGAAAACTAGTTTTATTTTGATGTTTTTGTATAATTTAAGTACCTAGTTTTCTGATAATCACCAAATGAGAATGGGCTTTTTTAATTTTTAAGTATTTTTTGGCCTTATTTTTGACATGTGCATGCCAAATCTACACATGAAATACAAGCAAGCGATAGTTTGTTGTCGCAGTTTTACAAGCGCGGAAAATTTTTAACTTTTAAATATTTCATGCACAATATATGAAAACTAGGTTTATTTTGATGTTTTTGTATAATTTAAGTACCTAGTTTTCTGAAAATCACCAAATGAGAATGGGCTTTTTTAATTTTTAAACATTTTTTTGGCCTTGTTTTTGACATGTGCATGCCAAATCTACACATGAAATACAAGCAACCGATAGTTTGTTGTCGCAGTTTTACAAGCGCGGAAAATTTTTAACTTTTAAATATTTCATGCACAATATATGAAACCTATTTTTATTTTGATGTTTTTGTATAATTTAAGTATGTAATTTTCTGAAAATCACCAAATGAAAATGGGCTTTTTAATTTTTAAACATTTTTGCCCTGATTCAGTTTGACATGTCCATGCCGAAATCTACACATGGAATAGCATTGCCTTCGACTTTGCGTTTTTGAAATCTGACACCCTATGAAAAAAGCTGGAAAAAAGTATGTTTAAACAAAAAAGCCCATTCTCATTTGATGATTTTCAGAAAATTAGGTACTTAAATTATCCAAAAACATCAAAATAAAAATAGGTTTCATATATTGTGCATGAAATATTTAAAAGTTAAAAATTTTCCGCGCTTGTAAAACTGCGACAACAAACTATCGCTTGCTTGCATTTGTTATGGCATTGTGTAGATTTGGCATGCACATGTCAAAAATAAGGGCAAAAAAATGTTTAAAAATTAAAAAAGCCCATTATCATTTGATGATTTTCAGAAAATTACGTACTTAAATTATCCAAAAACATCAAAATAAAGCTAGTTTTCATATATTGTGCATGAAATATTTAAAAGTTAAGAAGTTTCCGCGCTTGTAAAACTGCGACATCGCTGTGAACATGCAATTTGGAGTCTTTTGGCGGACATTTTAGTTGCATATTGTAAGTTCGAAAAGAGAAATAAAACAACCTTTAACATGGTAAAAACGGAATTTTCTGCTTGTTGCTTATAATTGAATATTTTCCCTAACTTTTATATAGCATTTGAATGCCTGATTATGTTAATGATAATGTTTCCAATGCTTTCTAAATTGACAATTGTTTTCTAACTTTATCAAAACAAGGTCACAAGTTGTGTCATTGTAAATTACGCAAGTGACCTGGTCATAAATCTTTAAATTGAAAAAAAAGCCCACAAAAGCCCATTTTCCAACCTTTTCAGATGGAAAGTATAACTAATTATAGATAATTTAAAGGGTTGAAGTTAACTTTTTTTCCACTCGGTCTGGCTAAAAAACTCGACTACAATTTGTCATTGCCTGAAAAATGTAAATATATTTTATGATAAAATCGCTATGCCTTCAAATAATTTCACATTTTAAAAATGCTTTTCCAACTCCAGCGATGTAATTTGCAATACTAATTAATTGTCAGAGTCTCTATTTTATAACAAGTTAATTTTTTTCCATTTTAAGGATAAATTTACCTTAAAAATTTGCACTTTTTGATTGCCCTTTAAATATTTTTGTCTTTTGTTTTTGCTTCGCTTCATCTTTAAAAATCCCGCTTCATCCGCGCATTTCGCACGCTCGCGCCAGTCTCCCGTGCATCACACATGGATCAGGCAAATATTAGCGCGTTTCACCGCCCGTGTTTTACTACGCCCTGGTCTAAAGCCACTCGCGCTGCGCGCTCGTGACTTTAAACCTAATAAAACACTCGTTTATTAAACAGCACATGAACATAACGAACTATTGACCAAAGTAATTAATTAACAGTTACCATGCACATAAAAGGTGGATGTAATTAAAAGAGCTAAAAACGCCCTCAACTAAATTATATTAATAGACTAATATACAAGTACAATGATAGTTGCGTTCAGAAAAAATAAAGGTAACTTTGCGCTACCAAAGCAAAGAGCAGAATGAACCAAATGTGCATTCTGCTTTTGATATGTATCACCACTCCCTTCCGTTTTCCTGCGCATTCATTCTCGTACCCAGAGCCCTTCTAGACGCAACGCCTCGCCGGTCAATTGTTTTACACTTATTAATACATATAAAATGTTACTCAACCGTGATTGGTTAAATTCAGTGCAGGTAATCTCAAACAGCACCAAAATTCTGTAACAGCGGTGCAAAAATCTGCAACAACTAGGGCCGTTCCTAGCGCGATAATTGGGGGGGGGGTACATTCATATATTCGTGTTCTGCCCGACGGATTTCTTTTGAGCGATTGTTTTTATAAGGTATGCGAACATGAATATATGAATATACCACCCCC
>CACRXK020003620.1:0-35298 GCA_902702795.2 Paramuricea clavata | reverse complement strand
TTGTGACAGCATGCCCTAATTCAGAACTACGAACGATTGATGACGATCCTTCGCGATGCAGCTAGTGGTCTCATGAAATAAGGAACTTGACGTATTCGTGCTAGGAACACACGCGGATTTCGGAAGAATAAATCTGCTTGTATTTTGTAGATAATAATACTTTGTTTCATAATAAACAATTTGTCAAGTGTCATTTATTTACTGGTAATAGTGCATGTTTCAGTCGGGCAAATCTTGATTAATATTTGATACGCCGTTTTTTGCATATTTCAGACACATCCAGAAATATGCTCCCGATTTTAAACATAAATATCTCCGTGAATTTTTAAGTGAAATACAACTATAATATATCAAAATCTAAGTTAGTCCTTCCTCTATTTGATGCAAATTATTTCTCTTTAAAAGCTTTATTTGTTTATAAGTTATTACGAATCAAACCGGAGTACTTTTTTGGGGGACACCCGGTATATATATATATATATATATATATATATATATATATATATATATATATATATATTCAATATTGAATTTGTGCGTAGTGGACTAGAGTGCTCAACACCAATAAATCAGTAGAGCAAATAAAAAGACATAAACAACAAATTTCAATCTTAAAATTTTATTTCATCGCTACACAGTGTTTCACGTACAGCGTACGATCATCAGGCGATTGATGTTAATTATCTCGCAATAAATTACAACGGTTTACGCTGACGCGCTTAGATTGCTGATGCAAGCATTTAAACGATTGTGTTTACTTGCGCGCGCGCGTTTGAAATTAGAAGCTTTATAACTGTTCCTATGCCTACACTTGCTAAACAATTCAGATCTTATATTCAATGTATTAATTTTGTCCGATAACATAATCATTCTTTTTTCCTCGGTGCACAGAGAACAAACTTTCATTCCTGGGCGAACGGCTGGAACTTGCTTCATGACCGACCAATTTATTCGGAATGATTTGTTCTGCGATTTAAGACCCCAAGCATATTTCGAAAGTTCCGTCTCTGTCGAATAGCGCTCATTGTTCAATGATTTCAAATGATTGCTATATCGTAGCTTGAAAGGACCCGCCGTCATTCCTATATAATTCTTGACCACTTTCCCATTGTCGCTTGTAATCTGGGCTTTATACACAACGCTTCTCACGAGACAATTGCCGTTCAGTGGACATTTACTTTTAATTCTGCAGTTACACGATTTCGATGGAATTTGGGAGGGATTCTGATTCTTAAGAACACGCCGGTTGTGGTTTGAAATTGATGCTTTAATATTGTTCATGCATGAATAACTGACTTTGACAGAGTTTCGGTTGAAAATTTTATGTAGGATCGATGATTTGGGGAAATGCTTGTCTATTAAACGAAGGAAATTTTCTGCAACTTTCGTCTTCACGTTCTTGCTGTAGGGCGGATTGTACCAAATAATGTTTCTTGCTCGGGTTCGTTTCTTGGGCTTACTACTATTTGTTTCATCGTCGTACCTTAGGTTGGTATTGAAATTGCTTTGCTTCAGTGCATCTTCGTATAAAGGAGCGGCTGAATCAAAACTCGGTTTGTCGGAGGAAAGGGAGGATATACGTTTATTAATTGATTTTGGGAGTTGTCTGATAATTGATGGTGGATGATTAGAACGGCTATCAATATAAATGGGATCATTATTTGGTTTTCGATAGGGAGTGAAGTTATTTTCTTTCAAGTTTAAGGTTACATCAAGAAAGTTCACTGATTGATGGCAGACATCAGCGGTGATCTTTAAACCGAACTGATAGAAAATGCGATGGAGTTCCTTTCTAGCCTTATCCGCCGATCTACCCTTGCTCCCTTTTACCAGCACTAAGCCATCATCCCTATACAGACCAACCATGTCATTCCCGAACCGTGACGCTAAAGTATTTAATATAAACAAACCAACAAGTTCACACACCTCGGCACCATCGTAGCTCCCCATGGCAACATCAAAAAGGGCACCGTCCGAATCATTGGTTTTACTCCATGTTCTCTCCCCGTGGAAAAGAAGCGATTTACGTGCGTGTTTGATGTTTGTCATAGTTCTCGCCCAAGAAATTGCACTGTTCAAGAGATCTTCCGAAATTGATGGGTAAAACTCGTTAACATCGAAGGAAAGGAAGGAGTAGTTTTACGCTGTACGTGAAACACTGTGTAGCGATGAAATAAAATTTTAAGATTGAAATTTGTTGTTTATGTCTTTTTATTTGCTCTACTGATTTATTGGTGTTGAGCACTCTAGTTCACTACGCACAAATTCAATATTGAATATTAATTTCGCACCTGGAAATCAGTTGTGCACTCTGTTGTTCGTGGTATCCAAAACAATCTTAAGATGAAGAGGATCAACTTCAATTACTCGCTAAAGAATATCGGTTTACCAAGTCGTACGCAATATCAACGGCGACTTATTGAAAAAACGGAAAGCGTCATTCAACGTATGCGCTGGAAAGCACATTTTTTCCTTGGAAAGCAGACGACAAATTGCGATGAGAAATTTGGACTTCCATCACCGAATAATGCGCCCATGGTCACCCAATTAAAAGATTTCGAAGACGATGTAATTAAACTGATATCAAACATTCAATTTAGAACTGTAAACGATCCTTTCATGAATAAAATCTCCAAGGACCTTGATCGAATCAATTCGTCGAATAACATATTGGTTTTTGCGGACAAATCAAAAAACATTTATGAGTTAAGCCCAGCATCGTATGAGAAACTCCTTACAGATAATGTAACCATGAACTATAAACAATGTGATGATAATATTATGAGCAATGTTAATTCTGAATTGAAAGAAATTACGGACAAACTATCCATATCAGGCAGAGTTGATATTATGGCAAGGAAAAACGCGTTCGTAACGCTTAAAGATCATAAGGAGAACTTTGACAATAATCCTAAATGCCGCCTCCTGAATCCATCAAAGAGCGAGCTCGGAAAGGTCAGCAAAGTTGTTTTAGATAGAATAAATGATGAAATAAGATCCACCATCCATGTAAACCAGTGGAAGAACACCCAATCTGTTCTAAAATGGTTCCAAGGAATTAAAAACAAGTGTGACTACTCCTTCCTTTCCTTCGATGTTAACGAGTTTTACCCATCAATTTCGGAAGATCTCTTGAACAGTGCAATTTCTTGGGCGAGAACTATGACAAATATCACGCCGGAAGAAGAAACTGCCATCAAACACGCACGTAAATCGCTTCTTTTCCACGGGGAGAGAACATGGAGTAAAACCAATGATTCGGACGGTGCCCTTTTTGATGTTGCCATGGGGAGCTACGATGGTGCCGAGGTGTGTGAACTTGTTGGTTTGTTTATATTAAATACTTTAGCGTCACGGTTCGGGAATGACATGGTTGGTCTGTATAGGGATGATGGCTTAGTGCTGGTAAAAGGGAGCAAGGGTAGATCGGCGGATAAGGCTAGAAAGGAACTCCATCGCATTTTCGATCAGTTCGGTTTAAAGATTACCGCTGATGTCTGCCATCAATCAGTGAACTTTCTTGATGTAACCTTAAACTTGAAAGAAAATAACTTCACTCCCTATCGAAAACCAAATAATGATCCCATTTATATCGATAGCCGTTCTAATCATCCACCATCAATTATCAGACAACTTCCAAAATCAATTAATAAACGTATATCCTCCCTTTCCTCCGACAAACCGAGTTTTGATTCAGCCGCTCCTTTATACGAAGATGCACTGAAGCAAAGCAATTTCAATACCAACCTAAGGTACGACGATGAAACAAATAGTAGTAAGCCCAATAAACGAACCCGATCAAGAAACATTATTTGGTACAATCCGCCCTACAGCAAGAACGTGAAGACGAAAGTTGCAGAAAATTTCCTTCGTTTAATAGACAAGCATTTCCCCAAATCATCGATCCTACATAAAATTTTCAACCGAAATTCTGTCAAAGTCAGTTATTCATGCATGAACAATATTAAAGCATCAATTTCAAACCACAACCGGCGTGTTCTTAAGAATCAGAATCCCTCCCAAATTCCATCGAAATCGTGTAACTGCAGAATTAAAAGTAAATGTCCACTGAACGGCAATTGTCTCGTGAGAAGCGTTGTGTATAAAGCCCAGATTACAAGCGACAATGGGAAAGTGGTCAAGAATTATATAGGAATGACGGCAGGTCCTTTCAAGCTACGATATAGCAATCATTTGAAATCATTGAACAATGAGCGCTATTTGACAGAGACGGAACTTTCGAAATATGCTTGGGGTCTTAAATCGCAGAACAAATCATTCCGAATAAATTGGTCGGTCATGAAGCAAGTTCCAGCCGTTTGCCCAGGAATGAAAGTTTGTTCTCTGTGCACCGAGAAAAAAAGAATGATTATGTTATCGGACAAAATTAATACATTGAATATAAGATCTGAATTGTTTAGCAAGTGTAGGCATAGGAACAGTTATAAAGCTTCTAATTTCAAACGCGCGCGCGCAAGTAAACACAATCGTTTAAATGCTTGCGTCAGCAATCTAAGCGCGTCAGCGTAAACCGTTGTAATTTATTGCGAGATAATTAACATCAATCGCCTGATGATCGTACGCTGTACGTGAAACACTGTGTAGCGATGAAATAAAATTTTAAGATTGAAATTTGTTGTTTATGTCTTTATATATATATATATATATATATATATATATATATATATATATATATATATATATATATAGTTTTTCGTTTTACCTCAAATAACCACAACAGTCTGTTTCATCCGTATAGGAATCATCAGGTGGTGAATAATTTCGAAATTGTAGGTTGCTTTTATGGTATCGAAAGAATGTGCGGAATGCGTGTAGGCGAAACAATGCTTAGGTGAAACAATGCATGCTTGGGTCATTAGGTTTTGTTAACGACCTTGTTTACTCGAAAACGGTTTTTGTGACGACATTTGCCGAAAATTTCGCTTCTTTTATTGAGTAAATTGTCTTTGTTTATGTCTTTCAAAATGCAAAATTTTTCTTCCAAACATAAATTGCAGCGTTTTGATGCCCCTGTGTACGAAATAGCGTGTTTTAAAATTGACCATTTGATGGTATAATCCTGATTGTTTTCTTTTAATTTCCAAATATGTTTCGAAAGTTCCGTTTTGTTTGAGTCTTTTTTATGACGATAAGATGAAGTGTGGTTAGCGTAACGTTCCTTAAAGTGTATATGCAAGGAAAAATGAAAAATTTTAAATTTCGAAATTTGGAAAGAAATGACCTCCCTTAACTACGTAAAAATATTTTTAGTTAGTAAAAGCGCTTTAAATGTATTGAAAATGACCTAAAATGTACGACAAATACAGCTATTTTGAATCGTTACCTGATGAAAAGACTGGTACCGAAAATTCCGGCCTTGTGACGTATGCAGTGTGACACATCCAAGTGTTTACTTGAATGAAAACTACAAAATATCACTAATCGCAAGACAGTAGCTTGTATATATTTCCTTAAAAACGCAAAAAATGTCCGATAGCGAAAGCTTTGAATCACAGACAGATACAGAACAGCCAACAGATAACGAGGACGTTGTTGAGCCACAATCGTCTGTTGTACAGCCCTATCAGTTCGAGCCAGTTGCTGATCGTGACTAATGACTATGAGGAAGACAAAACAGGCGAAGACGGTCTTGAGGCGAGATTTACGAAAACCGTAGCTGTTAGTTCATGGTAAGTTTAACAAAGCAGTCTAATATCAAAGCGTTTCTCGAATTTTTTATTAGCGTGTTTCGTTTAACATGTGAATTGATTTTAGGTGCACATTTGAGATTCTTGAATGTATGGCCAAATTTACGTACGATGGAAAAGACGCTGAATGTATTATATAGCACTGGGACTATCCTGTTATTACGCACCGAACACTCGAACAGTATATTACCGCAAATCAACAAGCAGAACTCAAGACGGGCAAAATGAGTAAGTCAAATTAATTTCACTAAATTTTGGTCAGTTTTCATCAGTATTTTCTATATATATTCGCAATAATCGCAAATGGTTGTATTTTGTAAGATTTTGAAACGTGTATTTTAATCTATCTATTGCTTTGAAACAGTGCATTCGTGACGGTAATAACTCAGTCTCAGTGTTCGATTGTTAATGTTTAGATACTTTGATACTTTCGTGCAGTGGCGTATATCGGTGGATAGTGAGATGCATGGATATTCGGCGTTATTCGCCATGCTCGGATGGGAAAACTCTAGACCGCTTCCAGCATGCCTGTATAATGAAATCTGGAAGAGGTATCCGTCTCAAAGCAACACTGGATATAACTAATCACAGCAGAGAACTGAGAACGTGATAAAAAGTGTATTCACATGTTACGCAAACTGATATTGTAAATTATAAGTATAAATTAACCTAGTCAAATAAATGGTTCTTCACTCGGACTCTGTCGCGTGAGTATGATCGAATAAGAAGTATATATAGAGCGCTTCGGCCTCGGTGGTTAATACGCCTGTTGTGAAAACATAATTTCTTGACTGATAAGGTCAGAAAGGAATTAAATTAATTACGGCCCAGAATAGTATTCATTTGACGCAGCTAGTACACAACCAGTGACTAAGGAATAAATTGCGCGCAAACAGTATATAGATACGGCACGTTTCAGCAAACGCAAATAGACGAAAACATGACATACTTGAAGCGTAAACAAGCAACGAGCTTAACTGTGGTATGACGTGCGAACTGAGGTACTTTAGTACTTATATTCCTAATAGTTTATTGCGTTCTTGGTATACTCAACTTCGTTTGCTTCAATTAATTTCATTTCGCCTATTCTGTCATAGTACGGACTGTATAAATTCTAGCTATATCCAACTATCTACAATGGACTATATACAACGAAAATATCTACAATATGCCACAACTAACGACATCTGAAACCTACACTGCTACGTACTACAACATTGATTTCGCATTTCGGCGGCTTATAAGCGATAAATCGTCGCATGGTGATATCATTGCATTGATTTACCAATGTATCGCATCTACATAAGGCAGATTTATTTGGATTTTGTTTAAATTATCAAAAAATCCCAATTCAACGCAGTTGAAGCTACATTGTTTATAGTATTTACAGATAGGAAGAGTGCACTGTGTCACACTGCATACGTCATCATTACCTCTTGGCCGCGCGAGGAGTTCATCAGCTAAAATTTTCGTAGCCCAACTTTAAACGCAAAATTCACAAACTTCTAGTTCGAAGTATTCAACAAGGTTGGTGTTAAAATGATCAGAAAAGATGAAATTTTCAGATAATGCAAAAATCACAAAGTTGAAATTTTCATTGCATATACACTTTAAATGTAGTCGCTGTCATACCAATGTAGTGTTTAGTGTCGTTCGTGTTGTTCGTTGTGACTGTGGCTTTGTAAATAATGTTGTTGGTCATACATTGTTTCGGTAGTGGGCAAGTGTTTTTGTTGTCGCAGTTACAGTTGTCAGTTTCCGTATTCTGTGATTGACTGTTCCTAATTATATGTGCTTTGTGTTTGGTGATTATAGACTTAACGTTGTTCATGCAACTGTAGCTTACTTTTAAAGTGTTTCTGTTAAAAATCTTGTGTAGTTTGTGCTATAGTGGGAAGTGTCTGTCAATTAAACTTAAGAATTCCCGTCCTATGTTCGTGTTAACACTCTTACTAAATGGTGGGTTGAACCAAATTATGTTGCTTTGCCTATTCCTACGTGTCCTTTGCGGTGCATCCTGAGTGTATGTAAATTCATGATCAAAGTTACTATGTCTGAGAGCGTTCTGGTAAATAGGTGTAGATTCCTTAAATGTTTGTTCGTCTGATGAGAGAAGTGCAATGCGTTTGTTGATAGCTGTAGGTAATTGTCTTAGTGTAATGCTTGGTGGATGGTTGGAGTGTCTGTTGATGTATAATGGATCGTCATTGGGTTTCCTGTATGGTTTGTGTTCTGCGTTGATCAGGTCGAAAGTAACATCTAAAAAATTTACAACGTTCATATTTACTTCGGCGGTGATTTTCAGGTCAAATTGCTCGAAAATTTTGTGTAGCTCTTTTCTAGTTTTGTCTAGTAAACGGGCGGATTTGCTTTTTATAATAGCCAAACCATCATCTCTATAAAGGCCGATGTTTTCCTTGCCAAACCTCTTACCCAGCGGGCAAAATGACGTTTATCCAACGTTGAATCAACGTTGGAAATGACCTTCCAGACGTTGGATAGACGTTGAAAAAGGGTTGACTATGCAAATTGGATCAACGTTACTGTTTCGACGTTGAAACAACGTTGAAATTAGGTTGCCAATCTCGTCAACCATAATTCAACGTTGAATCCACGTTAAAACAACGTTGAGATTGGTTCACAAATCGACGTCGTACATTTAACCATGAATTCAACGTCTGTTGGCTGCTGTTGAACCAATGTTTGTAAAACAACGTCAGAGCAACGTAGATATTAGGTTGTCGACGTCGCAACCTTTTTTCTACCAAATTTCAACGTTGAAACAACGTCGTGTGCCCGGTGGGTACCTAAGTGATTTAAAATGAAAAGGCCTACCAGCTCACAAATTTCAGCGCCGTCGAAACTACCCATAGTGACGTCAAATAAATTGTTGCTTCCGTCTTTTTTTGTCCATAATTTGCCGTTGCCGAAAAGTAGAGATTTTCTTGCGTGTTTTATTATTGAAATATCGTTTTCGGTAATAGTAGTCAATTCAGAAGCCCAGGCCAATGCTTCATTTAAAAGTTTTTCGGAAATGGATGGGTAAAAATCCACAATATCAAATGAAATAAAACTGTGCCTGTCTTTATCGTTTATATTGCCAAACCATGAAATTACTTGTTGTGTATTTCTCCATTGATTTGAATTTAGTTTTTGTCTCAAATTGCAATTGATTTTATCTAAAATAACCTTACTTAGTTTTCCGGATTCGATTTTTGCGGGATTAATTAGTCGGCATTTTGGATTGTTTTCGAAATTTTCTTTGTGATCTTTTAAAGATATAAATGCTTCGCGTTTTTTCATTCGTTCAATTCTGTCGCCAATTCCTAACCTACTCGAAATTTCTTTCAATTAGGAGTCAATTTCATGTATGAAGTCCTCTGATCCATGTTTGTACGTTTTCGTGATGTTATCATGTAAGAGTTCGTTGTATGTGTTCAGTGACGTTTCGTAAATGTTTCTAGTTTTGTCCGCGAAAATGAAAATGTTGGGGGATGAATTAATTTTCTTCAAATCGTTAGCCAAAGATGTCTGAAATTGGTCGTTAGGACGCCGGAATTTTACGTTTTCAATTAGTTTTATCAAGTCGTCTTCGAAAGGTTTCAAAAGTGGAATTGAAGGAGGCGATTTGTTAGACGAAAGGCCGAAAAGGTTGCTTTGGTTTTGAGTCATTGATCCTTTTAGGAAGAAATTAGCTTTCCATCTCATACGTTTTGTTACGCTTTCCACTTTTTCAATCAAATTCTTTAAGTGAGCATCCTGTGATGGTATCGGAATATTCTTTAGTGAATAATCAAATCGAAATTGTCGCATGTTTGAAGTAGAAATAAAATGAATAACGTACACAAGAGTGCACAACCGATTACCGGGTGCGAATATAGCTTAAGGTTTTGGTTTACGAAACACAAACAGTGCTCAATACCGTATAGATAGAGCGTAATATAGTTTTTCGTTTTACCTCAAATAACCACAACAGTCTGTTTCATCCGTATAGGAATCATCAGGGATACGGATGAAACAGACTGTTGTGGTTATTTGAGGTAAAAACTATATATATGTATATATATATCACAAGCCAGGGTCTTTATACCTCCGCGAGGGCTACGGCAAAGACTCTGGTTGACACTGGTCGCATCACCCACAAAAAATAATCGCCACATGAGGTCCCTAGGGGGGGGGGGGGTTGAAATACGATATACTGTTAATAGCAGCTTCTGGTTTGATATATTGTTTCGCAGGAGTGAGCGCGACATATTATAATTTGAGACTTTGAGTGGAAATTTGACAGCGAATTGATTTAATAGCCTCAAAGATGCAAAAGGATTCGAAATGCATGCATTTTCTCATGTGTTTACACTTTTCTATTATCCATAGTTTATATTCCGATGTTAATTTAAAGCCGAAGCAGGTAATTTGTTTGGAAAAGATTTTTTGGGCGAAGATATATTGGCTGTCCTTCCTACTGGTTATGGCAAGTCGTTAATATACCAACTTTTACCTTTAATTCTGTTTCGTAAGAAGGTGTTCGAAGAAGATCCCAATCGAGGTATTATATCCATTGGCGATGTAACTACAGTATTATTGGTAATATCGCCGTTAAACTCCTTAATAAGTGACCAAATTCACAAGTTATTGATGACGGATCTCAGGGTGTCCTCACTAAATGTATCACAGCAGTCCACAACTGATGACAATGAGGAGTTTGATGTTGATAAGCATGGCAAGAAGGAAGAACTTGCCAGTGGTTATTATAACATATTATTCGCCCATCCTGAGGCATTCATCTCATGTAAATTTGGACAAGAACTGGCTAACAGTCCAAGATATCAAAAAAATGTCTGCGCCATTGTAATTGATGAAGCTCATTGCATTCTTGAATGGTAGGTTTCAAATCAGAATTATAAGTTTGCTTCTTTTTCCTGCAGAAACTCAGAATTTTAGTGAAACACCTTTAATATAATCTTTTTGATATAGCTGTATCTGTTAGTTACAGTATTATAAATTTATAGGGCCACATACATGGAAATGTCTGCTTTTTTTTTGAGGTCTTCTTTTAGATATCATTAGCTAAAATATCACATTATTAATATTGTATTAATTTTGTTTAGGGGAGATGATTTCAGACCAGCCTATGGGAAACTTAGCATGCTGTGTGCAACATTTCCCAATGTACCAGTAATTGCAATGACTGCTACAGCTAATAACATTGACCGAATGCAAATAAAGGAGTCACATGGTTTGGAAAATTGTTGTGAATTGGTTGCTAACCCTGATAGAAGTAATATTTTTTATGAAAAAATATTCAGACATGGTCAAGATATTGATGCTTTTGACAATATTTGTAGACCAATTGCTATTGACCTGCTGGACATGAAAATTAACTATCCTCTAACAATTATTTACATGCCTTTGAAATGGTGCGGTTTTGTGTACAGGCTTTTCGAAAGTATCCTTAATATTCACCAATATCATCATTTCGGTGCCATGCCACTTCCAAAGAATAGACTGTTTGCCCAAGTTCATGCACCACAAACAGCCAAAATGAAGGATGAGATTCTGCTACAATTGAGCATGGAAACACCAAAGGTAAGAGTGGTTTTTGCCACAGTAGCCTTTGGAATGGGAGTGCATATTCCTTCAATCAGGCACATTATACACATTGGACCCCCGAGAACAATACGCGAGTATTTTCAAGAAACTGGGAGAGCAGGTCGAGATGGGAAATATTCCAAAGCTACCCTCTATTATAATAACAGGGATATTGGAAAAAACAAACAAGGGATCCAGGATGAAATAAGAACAGTTTGTCGTGGTGAAAACCAATGCTTACGATGTTTGCTTTTGGAATGTTTGACATCAACAAACCAGAGTCATTTTCACCAGGACATTTATGTTGCAGCGTGTGCATGGAGGCTTGTTCATGTATTGAGTGTAGTTTAATACAGTGACAATAAGAACTGTCTTTGGGTTGATGAAGCACTGTCTGTTTCCTGGCACATTCAACAACTAGTGCTAAATACCATTAGCAGAATCATATCAGTATACTATTATTGCAAATGCTGTAATTTGATTGGCTACTCTACTCAATACCTATTCCTCGATAGATAGCGAGTAGCAAAACAATAATTTCGCTAGCCCATTTTTTAAAGAAAATCGCTTTCAGTCTGCATGTTTCATTGTTTTTGTGCAATATTTTATATTTGATCCTACTAAAACAATTAGATTACTTGCTCTCAGCAATACTACTAAAACAATTAGATTACTTGCTTTGAGGTGACAGTTGATCCAGGCTTTGCCTTCATCAACTTCACACCATAGAAATCTGGAGCTCGTAATCTAATTATTAAATAGTAAATTGGAGAAATCATACATGTATATATCATTTTTGTAGTGATATTGTTTGGTACCATTCATTATCGCAACTATTTATCACAACTATATAATACAGACATATGGTTAGTGCTCCATTTACTGTTCTGAATTATTTGAGCACTGTTCTGGAGTGACGTGGTAATGGAGTGCACAGTATGTTCTACAACACCTGTTACGCCTGTTCACAGGTTGAAATTCATTTCAATATGGTGGAAAATTTAATGCCGATTTTGCTATTGTATTCCTTTATAGAAGCTGGTTCTGAAAGTGATGATTTCTTTCAAAATATTATTGTGGTCACAACTGCCTTGTACGTGTGCAATAGTACAGTATGTATTATCAAGATGAACGGGGCCTTATTTAAAGATTCGTATACTTTGTTTATAACATACTAATAAACAATTACCGCATTATTTTAAAAGTATGAAGTAGTTTATGTACTTTTATTTTGTACTATTTATATTTTTGTTATATATGTAATACTTATACACCAATCTTTTGATATTCCTTCGTTTATTTTCTGTATTAATTTTGTGTTTTCATTCAAAGAGTTCGCGAAGATAGAAGAAAAGTACATGGCTATGCAGAGGAAACCATACCAAATTATCTTCTGGATGACTTTCAAAGATTTTTTAGAATTTTGCGAGGGACATTCGAAATTATTTTACAGGAAATAGCGGAAGCTGTAACTCCAGTGGTTCAAAGAGGGAGACCAAGTATAACACCAGAGAAAAAGTTACTGATAACCCTTTGGTAAATTTCCCAACAAGACACCGTCCACAGGATGGGTGATCGATTTAATGTTACTGATTCTTCAATTCTTCGATGCAGGGAGCAAATTTTTAGGGTTGTGTTATGCTCCTTAAAAAAGAGGTTCATTTTTTTACCACATGATGAAAATGTAAAAAATATAATTGATGATTTCTACACAGCATCTCAGTTTCCAAATGTTCTTGGAGTTATCGACGGAACTCACATTCTTATTGTGGCCCCACATGAACACCCGCAAGTCTACGTGAACAGGAAAAAATTCCACTCAATTGTTCTTCAGGGTATATGCACCCATAAACTTCAATTCTTGCATGCAGTTGCAGGTTGGCCAGGAAGTGTCCACGATACAAGGATACTTTGCAATTCTGATATATGGAATATTTGTCCTTTGTGGTGTGGCCCTAATAATCATCTGTTGGGGGATGGTGCATATCCGTTGCGAAGCTGGCCACTTAAACCATTCAAGAACAATGGTCATCTTACGCGCATTCAACGTCGCTTCAACTATCGTTTGTCTTCAACACGTGCTGCAATAGAGCGAGCATTTGGCTTGCTTAAAGGCTGATTCCGTCGGCTTCAGTTATTAGATAGATACAAAATCCATTAAAACAGCTGTTGACACCATCATTGTGTGCTGTATTTTCCACAATATATGTATCATCAATGATGACATTGTAGATCAGTACATCACAGACGGCAGAGAAGAAGAAAATCCTGCTGATCCGGAATTACATCATGGACATGGTGATGTTTAAAAAGCGGCTATCCTAACAACTTTGTTACAGAAGTTTCACGAGATTCACGATCTTCCAATACAAAAGTTCACTGAAGTAATGTTTGTTTTGGACATATGGCATCAGCGGATGTAATATAAAATACTAGTTGGTAGCCATGCCCTTATGTCACAAACAAACATTACTTCAGCAAAGTTTTGTGTTGGGGGGTTGCGAATCTCGTGAAACTGCCATAAGAGCCCTTAACAAGTAAGCACTTTGTAATTAAGAAACTTTTAAAGCCCTCCTCCATTTTTAAACTTATTATCTAATAAGGCTACATCCTTCATGGCCCTTGCCATTCCCACCAAGCCAAAAAAATGGTATTTACATCAAACACAGTGATTTTTACTTTCATTTATAAGCCTTTGCATTTTATTTTTAATTTTGTAACAGACAAGATGAGATATGATCTCTAATACCCCACCCAATCAAAAGTAAAGGAAAAAGGGCCTGTATGATTGAATGAAAAGATCATGGCATAATATTTTGAATACGTCCAGCAATTCAGTTACTCAAATAAACATGCATAAAAGACACTGAACAAACAGTATAGTGTGAACACCCTCCATGTAAACTTTGTTAACATAAACATGCAGTACCTATAAATATCAATTTTTATTAATGGCACCTTTGTCACTTAAGCATTGTATAACTATATGTACGATATTATAGCTTTGAGCTAGTGTACATGCAAGATTTACAAGGTTGGCCGCAAGGCTACTTATGTTTTATATACTATACATATAATATGACAAGAGTACCATTAATGATTCCAGGACAAAACCTTGGCAAAACCCAAAACAAATTTTAACAGTTAAATGTTCAGTTTAAATAATTAAAAACAGTAATACAAATATTCAACAATACTGAAGTTTCATTGTTTTTTCATATCTTTGAAAACTTCCAAGAACCCTTTCATTACAGCCATACGCTCTTCATGCATTTCCTTCTGCCGTTGATTATTTTCCTGTTGTCTGGCATTTTGTGCACTTATATGTTCCTTTAAAACATCTAATACCTCTGATACATTGGACCTTTTCTATTTAGCAGGGATTGGGGCTGGTGGTGATGTTGACCTCTCTGATATACTAGTGTCCATATCACTATCTTCATTTGTACTTTCCTCAACACCTGATTGCAGGTTACCATCTACGTTGCTACCAACTATATATGAAGGTGTGATATTTGGCTGCTCAATAAGAAAATCAAGCTGTTCTTCATATGGGTGTCTTTTAAAATCTTGTCCAGATTTGGCATTGTGATCTGTAACTTTTTTCAAACTTCTTAACAATGTCTTCCAATGACCCTCACATTGTTCACCTGAATGGGTATATTTGTGCAACGTCATAAGCTCTGCTATTTTACTCCACAGGCATTTTTTTCTTTTTAATCTTCAGTTGCCAAGTCTTGTAAAGATCAATAAGTAATAATGTGTTGGGGCGTCCCCACTGGGTATTGCCACTCTGATCAGCTAGAATGAAATAACATTTAAAATTATTTCTACACTAAATGTTACAAATACCCAAGGTTTTATACTTAAAAACACATTCAAACATACAAATATACTTACAGGGTTGTATCGTTTGTTCTTGACTTTCATTCTCTCCACTATTTTGGCTTAGTTGTTGTTTAATCTGAATATCTGATTGTTTGATTGTTTACCTCAGAAGTTAACCTATTTGAGACTTAATTTTACCTGTTGCTGTGCTGTTCGGCAACAAATTTGTCGACCGGATTAGTTGTGGGCTTTGATCTTCACTCAAGGTGTCGTTGTTTACCAACAGATGACTTGTGCTTCGATAGTTTCCTGCACTAGTAGCAAATGTATTATTAATATTCGGCAGTTGACTGGTTGTGTTTCGAGTTTGATGCTGCTCTTTCCTTGCGTTATTTACGCTTGAACAGTTCGGTATTTGATTTGTGCTTTCTTGAGTTGATCCTTGTGGTTTTGTTTGTATTTTTGAGCAGGCATGAGTCGATACCGCAGCAAAATCTTTAAATAACAATCTGCAAAACGAGCACTGAAAGTAAGTGAGAACAGACGCCACCATTTTCCACGTCATAAATCACGTGGCAAACTTGTTCTGTTCTAGCTGCCCCTACTTTGAAGTTGAAGTACTCCAAACAGTAAATGGAGCAGCTCCATGATGGTCTTTATCCAGTGTAATTCTGTGTATTAAAGTGTAGTCCCTGTGTAAAATTACAGTGTGTACCAAATATAATTTCTATATGTATTACAGTCAGTGGCGTAGCTAGCGAAATTCGACAGGTCCTGCTCTAAAACTCCCACATTCTAGGGGGGTATGGGTGGAGCATGAAAATTTCAATTGTAGAAGTCTGGAATGGCCGTTTCCTGTGATTTCACGGCCAAATACTCCAAAGGGAGCACCAAAAAATTAGATACTTTTTTAGAAAAAAAATTTGTCACTTTTTGAAATCGTATTTCCATATTTATCATATTTCACTATATATTTTTCAACTTAATTAAAAATTTAGCTAAATATAGTCAAGTCATGTAAGAGGAAAATATCATGTTTTCAATACACGTCTGTAATATGATCTTTCACTTGGTCAACGTACAATTGCATAACCGAACAATTGTTGTAGTGCCTGTTGAATATACAATGACTACATATACGGCTAGCATTCGTTAAAAAATTACTACGTTTGTTAGTAATGTTTAATAAACCATATTAAATGGAGTGGAATCAACTACGGACCACTATGCTTGGTACTCTGATAGTATAATTCAGAAAATTGCCGTAGCGTTTAAAGTAAATATAGTGTATTAAAATGCGGCCAAATATCTACATAAATAACATAAACTTTGTAAATATAAATTGGTAGCTATGTCATTTTTTAAACTCCATATAAGCGCTTATGTTTCATGCAATGCATAAAGCAGATGAACTGGCTAACAATACAAGGCCAAGTCCTGCCATTTCGAGAGAGCAGGACTTCGCATTTGTAAACAGCCGGTTTGAGCATGCGCAGATCTAATTATCCAATCAGAAACCAAGATTTCTTGTATGAATTTACTATGAAATATACTAGCAAGTCCTGCCATTTGAAAATGGCAGGACCGAAACACGAGCGCGTGTAAATCAATATATTGCCCGGAAATGAGCTTTTATAGAGTTGCAGTCGCTAGGCAACAGACACGGCAAGCTGTAAAATTGCGTAAATGTAATAGAATACGGAAAACTTTTAAAAAATAATAACGAAAAAGAGATTAACAGTATGATAATAATTATTTTTAAGGCTTCAAGATAAATAAAGTAATGTTTTTATAGTAAGGAAATTTGGGGAAATTTTTAGTCCTGCTGGGCAGGACAAGCAAGACCGCTAGCTACGCCACTGATTACAGTGCAGCCCTGGTATAAAACTATAGTGTTTATCCAATGTATTCCTATGCACAGTATTACAGTGCATCCCTGGCATGAAATGAAAGTGTGCACCCAATGTATCCCTTGTGTGCACACCCCTTTGTAGACTAAAATTGTCTGGTGTGAGATATATAGAAATGTAAAATAGTGAAATATGTAGAATATGTAAAATAGTAAAGTTTGGCGCAGCCAGGAAATTACAACTTAATATTGGCCTTTACAATAAAGGTGGGTGCCTCCCAGTCCTTTAGACATCTCTACCATACATACCATTACAATGGACCTTTCCCCTTATAACTAAAATTTCGATCTAGACAAAAATTTCATCACAGCTTGAAAGAGCATCACAAAATTAGCAATATTCCAAAGTTCTGTTGCAAAATCTTGTAACATGCGGATAATATAGCCTTGCGAAGTTTGCCGTTTTTCAGTCATTTTGTATTACAAATGGGAAATTGACATCTGCTTCGGGTGTTGGTGTTGCAATTTCCCGTTTGTAATGCAAAATGACTGAAAATTGCAAACTTAGCAAGGCTCTATTTTCCTCATTTTACACAACATTTCGCCACAAAACTTTGGAATATTACTAATTTTGTGATGCTCTTTCAAGCTGTGATGAAATATTTGTCTAGACTTGCCTAGATCAAAATTTTGGTTATAAGGGGAAAGGTCTATTAGTTGTGAATTGATATCTGATCATAAATCTTAAAGTGGTAGCTTGCTGATAGCAAAAAAAATTTTAATTTGTTCATTTTAGTGATATGAAATTATCAATTCACATCTAACTACAGTATAATGCACTGACAATGATTATCATGTGGATCTGAGTTCATCTTCTGACAATACATCCACTGGTCCATGCTTCACAACGTTCTTCTTGTGTCTGTCTAACCGTTCATTAAATGCAGCTTCGTTTAAGGTTGCTAGTGTGTCAGATGATACATCTGTGAAACCTTCATGACATCGGTCATTAATATCTTCAAATGGTTTCAGCTCCTTTGCTGAAGATTTGTGCTTATGGGTGGAATTCTTTTTCTTTATTGCCACAGCTTCATCAAAGTTTCTGATGATTTCTGTAATTCCTCCAGCTGCTCTGCTAAACCGTTCAATTGATCTTGGTATTTTGTTAGCTCCCATATCTTTGATGCCTTTCTTCAGCTCCCCATTCAGGTTCTCTTGAAGGAGATCTATTTCAATATTCTTTAAGGCACCACCTGTCCAGTTGGCAGTTGAAGCCCACCTAGTTTGATGAGCCTGTATCTTCATTAAGAAGACTTCATCTTGCAAAATACTGTTACATGATGGCTATTATCATGTAATTTTACATATATTAAATATTATTATATTATACTATAGCTCATACTTAATTATTATATTATAGCTTACATGCATGAGTAAGCAAATAGTTCTAAAGATTAGAGTAAACGCCTTGTCCACAAATAACGTCAACGGACATGAGTGTGGTTAGAGAACTTTGCACCAACGACCGCAGCATTGCGTATGGGAAATGCGTCAAGATGACAAAGTCATCCTCTGACCAACACTATAAAAGTAGCTTCACGCATCAGTGAACTTGATTGATTACGTTATGATTATTAGCATTATGATTAAGAATAGAGAAATGATGAAGGATTAAGGAAGAGTATTCCATGGCTGAAGACGAAGCTGCTTTAACGCGCTGATTAACGTAGAAAGAAAACAACATGGATATCTTCTGGACTATGGTCACTATGATTTATTATGAATATGAACTGTTGCTATATCAAGTTGCAATGCTCACTCGGACAGATAAGTTTTAACATATAGCCTAATTAACCATATTGTCATATAGCTTAATTAATATAACTAATGCTTTTCTACTATAAAATATATATATCAAAAGGTAAAATGGTTAGATTTACATTCTTTTGTTGCGAGTAAATAGGACCAGAGCGGCCAGACAAAATAGTAGGGACCGGCTCGTAACAATACTGATGAGCATTTCAATGGCATAAGTGTTGTGGCCAGGGTCACTTTTGAAATGCTTTAGTAACACCTTACGTAGAGCTGCTAGCTGGTCACCATTACCTGACTCCACTGCCTGTCTAATGCATTCTAATATAAAGAAAAATGTTGATCTGATGCTTTGTTAAGATCAAGATCAACTTGTGTCTTGGCCAGTAAATACTCATCCACAAACTTATCAAGGACTGCGTTAAGGTATTCCAGCTTATCCCCATCTCCATGGATGACGTCATATGGACAGAGATGGTTTTGTGGAGGATCATCAATACCAGCCATGCCAAAAAGGTGTAGCAAGGCTGTGACAGTGTAAGCTCTACCCACACAAAGAAACAACTGTTCACAGTCCTCATAGTGCTTGATGTCCTTAGTGACATTCCGACGTTGTAATTTCTTATGGAAGAATCTCAATGTACCTTTTGCTTGCCCTGATTTCCCATACAGTTTCTTAAATACGAACCGGAATGATAAAAGTATATATCAATTATGAAATGACTTTAGTTAACATTAACTGTATCCTCTCCATCTAGCCCCCCCCCCATTAATAAGCCCTTTTTAAGTGAAGAAATTTATTAAGCCCCTCCCCTCATGAAAAGATTTCTACCAATTTATTTTCTTTTTGGAAAAATAACATGATGCTTAATTAATACATTGTCATGAACATCTTAAAACTTATATATAGTTGAAAAGTTGGAAAGTATACAGTTGAACATCCAAAAACGTTTAGAGTTGTGTTAAAATTGTTAGAATAAATAGTTGTTTTACACACATTGCTTTGAGCTGATAGAAAATTATATAATTTTACCAAAAAAACTCCCCTCTCTCAAAAAGGTTCATCCCTCTCTTTAATAAGCCCCCTCAAAATGGTCTAAAAAAAGTCCCCCCCCCTGGGCTCATTTAATAGAGAGATTATGGTATTATTGTTGACTTGTACTGGTTGGTTCAATTCCTTGTCCAATCAGTGAATTTAATTCAAACATTTAAGGCATTACAGGTAAGGGGCTTTTCAGAAATTTGTCACTGGAACAACACAGCTGTACACAGCTAGAGAAACAGCAAGTCAAATATAACAGCCCCCTGAAAGTGGGCTGTAGGAGAATGTACATGTTAGTGTAGCAGTTAAATAATATTGATTATGACATAATAATTCTTGCAAGGCACCCGAACATTAACCAATGGGTCATTTGGATCAGCTACAGGATGGACATGGGATAATGGTTGGTTAAGTCGGGAGGTAGATTCAGATACACCCTCTGTGGGACCGACAGTCAAAGAAGTCTCATCATCAACCGAACCATCAATATCTGGAATTTGACCAGCTTTTGCATAAATTTCATGGACCCATGTTTCAAGCAGGTCCAAGACATCAACAATGTCCGCATACTTCTTTTCATCTTTCAAAAGAACTGGGAATGACACAATGGTTGATTTTCCTTTCAATTCTGCTGCATATTTCAAAGATGGGTAGGTGTTGCTGCTTACCACTGTCTTAAGAAAGCGGAATGCTGGGGATTTGCTCCCATAGGATTTTAGCTGCTATCATCTTGTAACTTTGTCGCTGCTGTTCAACATCATTAACATTCAGTTTGACAAGCTGTTTGATATCAGTCTCAGCTAAGGACTGCTGCGGCTCTGTGTCATCTAAATGGCTGGACGAAACACAATCAAATACCAAAGACGTTGCAACAGCATGTACACTTTGGTTTTGATTATCTGATCGCATTTCGTGCACCTTCACTTCCCAATCAATGTTATCCAGGACAAATGAAAAGGTGTTTCCTGCCTTTACTTGCTCAACCACCTTGTCCAGGAAATGTGCGCCAATCTCATCTTGAATCTTGTACTTCATTGTCTTTTCACAGCATATACCAAGTTTGTTAAACCTCTCATAAACCTGAATAGGAAAATAAAGTAATGTAAGAATAACAACATTAATTCCTGGAAAGAGTGTAAAAATAAAATACAATGTATATTTAATCAGAAACACAAAGTTGAATTAACAGTCTATTAGGTCTAAAAATTTGCAATTATGTGATTTGTATGTGGTATTTAAACATTAAAATTTACATTTAAAAGTTTTAAACAGACAGTTATTCTTTTGAAACACAATCAAACATGGAAAAGCATTTGTTTAATATGAAAAGCATTAGCATATCCACATACATTGGGAAACTTACTTAAAAAACTCAATAATTCATAAAAAAAAACAAAGAAAATTACAACCCTGTCGTTAGTGTTATATGTGAAAAAATTTCATGTTACTTTAGCTTTGATTTTCTCGGCTAAAAAACATTGATTTTGAAAATTACTTTGCCAATGAACTCATAAACATGGATCGTTTTTTAAGCCACTTAAAGCACTTGTAGTCGTGCTTTATCAGATATAAAATGTTCGGCTTCCACCTCGCATTTTATATCTGATAAAGCACTCCTACCCATGTTTTAAATTAATACAAGAACATTTTTCTTCTACCCTGGCGAAACAGGAAATATAGTTGTGGTAACAGTAGGAAATTTATATTTGTGAATCGCAATATTTTGTTTCCCTGTTTGCCCAACGTTCTTGCGAAGGCACAAATGCACAATTTGCCTCCCAAAGGCAGGCAAAAACAAAATGAATGGGTAGCAAGATTGTTTCTGTATCAATAACAATGTTTTTCAGGATAGAAAAGTCATGAAAAAAATTATAAGACTTTATATTAAATAAACATTAAACGGGCCATTATTAAACATCCGGCAATGTAACTGGCAAGATGTTCAATTAACCCATTGAGTCGCATTGCACCCTGATGCACCCTACTTTAGTATTTTACTCTGTCTAATGCCAGATGATTTTACTCGTCAAGGGGAGAGCGCTGGCGCTTAATGGGTTAACTTGCCTATCTGCCCATGTGTCTAGTTAACCCATTGAGTCGCATTGCACCCTGATGCACCCTACTTTAGTATTTTACTCTGTCTAATGCCAGACGATTTTACTCATCAAGGGGAGAGCGCTGCTGCTTAATGGGTTAATATTTAGAAATCTCCGATTAAATAAACAGCCAGTTTGAGCACAGTTTTAATGACATATCATCACTATTGTTTTGCAAGTTGCAATTATTTTCAGTCAAAATTGCTTCTTATACATCTAATGCGGCTTTTATTAAGAACGCTGCCCTGAAAAAAAATCAGCCTACAGTACCTCGGTGTTTTCACCGCTGTCTGACACAATAATGGTGTTAATCCTTTGGATAAAGCAGAGTTCCTTGCCCCTCTTGAACATAATCACCCTGTATATCAAACTCAGCGCAGCAATCTTTTTCTTGCTACAATTTTCTAATTCCAGCATACAAGTTAACAGTTTATATGTAATAGGACACATGGTCTTTACTTCTTCTACCATCTCCTTGTACGGAAAATTGCTTAGCCTGTCAAAACTGCGACTTTGAAGCATCAAATTTGTGTCACACCACGCAATTCGACATTTATCTTCTCAAAGATGCCTTCAAAAAATTATTCATGGCTAAGATCATGTTTTTTCGAGTATAAACCACTATATTGACTACTGTGCATTTTTCAATCTCAACCTACCTGGGATGGCTGACTTGCTGAATCTGGTGTTGACTGCGGCATACTAGTATCGCTCGAGATTCCACTGGAACTAAAGGACAGGCCATGACGGGACGGGGCATTCAAATTATGAGATCTCAAACTTTTGGCTCTGCTTACAGGTGCGGAAGGTGACACACCAGTACATCTTTTCTCCCGAGTTAAACCATTTTGCACGTCACGAACAACTTTTCTAAACTTCTCAAAGTTCTCCAAGCGTCTATCACAAGCCCGACATAAAAGATGAGGAAATCCTTCCTCGCAGATAGGAAATCCTTCCTCGCAGATAAGGGCACCACCGTTCACAATTTCTGCTTTTTTCGAAAATCCCACCACAGAATCTATAGCAGATTTCGGATAAACTTTCTTTGATGTTTTTTTCCGCTCAGCCATGGCTTGTAGCTACTCAGAACTGAATTGATTTGTTTACATGTTAGCCTTCGTAATTTATTTTCTACAGATAGGTATTTCTTTGAAGAAATACCGGCTGACAAGGCGCGAAAGATTCCTCTAACGTTGTAATTGCCGAAAAGGAGTAAAAAGCTTTTAAGTTTAAAAGCCGCCACATATTTTAAAATAATATTTTGTTTTAAAAATCTCCTCTTATGTTTAAAATATCTATAGTTTACTCACTGTTTAACAGCATTACTATATAATCATTTTTAACTATATATTATATAAATAGCTTGCGCAGTTGAATGGCTAGCACGAAATCCAAATTGGCCATTAAAGAGAACATCATTCTTCTGAAAATAATCAATTAGTCTATTATTCATTAATTTTTCCATAATTTTACTAAAAATTGATAATAAGGAGATGGGACAGTAATTGTACATTGTAACTTTACTTCCTTTTTTGTATATGGGGATTACCTTAGCTATTTTGAAACTTTTTGGGACCTCACCAACAGTAAAAGAATAGTTGATTAGGAATGTCAATGGTGCAGATAAAAGGTTACTTAAAATTTTAAGCAGTTTAGTGGGGATACTGAAAGGACCATTTGATTTAGAAGCATTTAAGTTATTAATTTCTTGCTCAATTTCAGTTGCTATAACAGGAAACAATACGAAACTATTTCTGAGAGGGGTAGTCATAAATTTATCAAATGTTGAATTAGCACTAGGAATTTTGGCAGCCAACTCAGGACCAACGGATGCAAAATAATTATTAAAGGCATTAACAATGCTCTGCTTATCAGTTAATTTTGAACTGCCTATTTCCAATACATGAGGTACTTTGAAAGATATTTTCTTAAGGCTGATGTCAGCCTGGATTTAGTTAATCCCCGAGCTGACGGCGCAAGCGCCGTGCAAGGGTACTAATTCCCCCCAGCTATTTACACCCAGGGAAACGAAAGCATTAGCCAAGTCTAAAGTTCATCAATGAGCGCGGGCATGGGTTACTGTGAGTGGTTCGGTGGGTGGTCATCCTCACTGATCTCAAAAATATGGCGGACTGTCATGAATAGCGCGGACCCTGATTGGTCCAATTTAAAGTTTGCATTATAACGACTGTCGACTGTATGACGACAATAGCAAACATTTCTTGATTTGATGATTGATAAACTTTGCTCGCATTTTTGCAAGATTTTGTAAATTTCAAGAAAGAAAGGGCGAAAGAATCGGCTAAAAGAAGGGAGCCGACGTCAACGAAAGTAAGTTTGTTTTAAATATTGATTTTATAATTGCTTTAAAACCCGACGGCTGCTTTGGCCCTTTGGCTTTGCATATATGAAACAACTAAACAAGACAGTATATAATTTCAGTGTATTAATAATATTGATTCCCTTTTTTATTAGGCCTATATTGAATTTTTTAAATAAAAAAGAAAGCAAAGTTATTTGCATGCAAGAATTTAAAATCATTTTATTGCAAACTCAAAGTTTATCGATAAAGCCATTTTAATAATTAAAGGCAGTTCGAGAGGCAGTTTTAATAGTTTTATAAAGAACATTTTAAAACGTTTTGCGAAGCTTTTGTGATTGAATTTTACCTTAAATTTAAACTTATATTATGTATAATAACATACCTAACATATATATGTTAGGAAATTGATAATTTTGTAATTAAAAGTGATATTTTTAGGCGATTTTTCATTTGTAAGAATATTCTTCAAAAATTATCGTGTTACCATGACAACAACTTTGGATACTTCATGTTCGGAAAATACAATGGTTTTGTCAGCAAGGCGAGGGTTTCTGCATGCATGTATTTTCTAGTATAGTTTAATGTGGTTCAAATGTTGTGGGCTTGAAGTTTACTATTTGGAAATTTAAAAACATTTACACTCTATAGCCAATCAACATGTATTCCCAAAATTAAGGGTTTGTGTTAAGGGGAAAAAAACGCTCAAATTAACATTAGGGATGGATTAAGATCAGATTAGTGTTAGTGTCAGGGTTGGGATAGGTTTCAATTTCAGTTTTAATTAAAATTGTCTTAATTTGAAAGCTTTTTCACAATTACTGTGGGACATAGTATTAATGTTGGGATGAGATGATGAGCTAGTTTTACTGTTAGGTAGGGTAAAGTTTACAGTAGGGTAGGCTGGTTTTTCGTTCGTTAATTTTTTTCCATAAATGCTCATACATGTTAGTGATTTCGATGTCATATACGGCAGCACAGATGACACAAACATCAACTTTGAAACAAACAGGTTGTGCTTTCTATATATACAGTAGACAATACAAATGCCACGAACTGGGTACAAAAATTGCTCCGAACTCTTTGCAAATTTCAGATAAAAAGATTACGGTCGGGAAACTGGAATATTGTTTCTACCCCCCGCCCCTTCCAAACGAACACACTCCGTGGTCACTGGTCATCCCGGAATGTGTTGCTACTTGCTACAAGATTACCATTGGTAAGCACAAAAAATCATAACCTTGCCCTTGGCACCTTGCCTCCCTATCTGCACGTGTTTATAGGCATGACGTTTGTACGGGATGATTCACTGAGGAGAATATTAAGTGACAGGTAGTTAGAAATGGCGTCCTCCTCCGAATCTTTCCTTGCTCATCTCGCCAAACTGCAAACTAAAAAGAGAAAAAGATTAGAGTTGATATCCCAGTTAACTGCTATAAAAGAAGTGTCTATGCAGTATGTTGATCCATGTCAGATCGAATCTGTGTTGTGTGTAAAACATGGTCTCCACGTAACAGCACAGTTACAGCTGGCTTTGAAAAGTGTTCCTCCCATTCTATCAACATCGGACAGAACAAAATTACTGGACATTATTTTTATAGGATTGGGGCTCAATTACTCCACAGAAGAAAAGAACTTGATTGTAAGAGGATTTGCACACGGGAATATAACAGCACCTGTAGAACAGTTTCTGTTCCTATCACCTCCCGTTGAAAACTGCATAAAATGCAATACTCGCTTGCTTTGTCACAACAAACCTAGCGAGGTAACAGTTTATAAGCTTGACGGGGGAAACTGAAAGCTCTAAACATCTGCAGAAGGTGCGAAACATGCAATATTAATTACAATTATTCTCGGTTTGGCAACACGAACGATGGCTATCAATTTTATGACGTAGAACGACTGTACATTCAATCGACAAATTGCACATTTGTCAACCGCCAAACTTTGTCGTTTTCAAATATTCCTTGCGTAAGTAATTCACATACTGTGCATGCATGCACAATGAATTGATTTCTAACATTTTGACATTCAACTTGTTAGAATCCTGTAATGTTTTATTTCCCTTGTGATTCAAAGGAGTGCCTAAAGACGATGTTGATTGATTATCCTAAATTTGACGTCTATAAAAATAACTATGACTCTATGTCTTTGTTTACATGTCTAGCAGAAACATTAATTTTAACCATTAGTTAAAACAAAATTTTAATCTGTGCACTTATACATTAAAATAATTTTATTTTATTGCTGTTTATTATATAGTAGAGAGTGAGATACTGATAAATACACAGTGACATATTTTCCATATCTTCACTAGTGATGATATCGATCATGTGACTTTTAGTATTTATACAATTTTTTGCTTGGGACATATAATAAACAGAACATTACACGGTGGCTTTCATGCGCTCGTTCGTAAAATATTGTTTTAACCACTCGAAAATAAAAATTCATATTTTCTTGCCACCGTGTAATATCCTCTATATTTCCCTAAATGTTGTTCACTCTACCGTTGAGAGTGGGCCTCTATTGTCGAGTTATGTTGGTAAACTGTTCTTCATCACATTAGTGCAAAAGCTCACATGCATACCTTTGCATTAAATATCAGAAAATACAATAATTTCTGGCTGACAAAAATCCCTTGCCAATGACAAATATTTTATTTACATATCCAACAAATTAAAATATTTTGAAAACAAAGAGATAATTAAAAGTTAGAGTTTTTAACTTATCTTGCCGATTTAAATTAGATCTTTTTACCGTTTTTAGAAATCATGCGTGGGTTTCTTTTGTTAGCTTTGCAGAAAGTTACAACGAAGCAGTCTCTACACACACCACCAAAATTCACGGCGGTTCGTTATTCGAACAAACCTTCCTAAGAGAGTTGGCTGGTAAGGTTTGCACTAGGTATTTAAAGAAATTAATTCGTTAAATCATTCTCAGAAAGTTGACAAAATTGGGATTGGATTTTTGTATGTTTGTCATGGACTCCTGGTGAATATTACAAATGATATGTTATTGCTATAAATGCCAGTTCTATTAGTGTGGGTCAATCTCGTTTCAGAAAAAGTCCTGTGAACGATGTTGAGTGCGGCTTGCTACGTTTCCACCTTTTTCTTAATGGCCCCTCCACTGAGTGTGATCATGCATTATTTCAAAAATTAAATGAATAGGTTAGGGTTTCTATATCAGTATATTTTGCTGTAACATAACTTGCATCAACTTTGAAGATTTTCGTCCACATACTCTTTTGCAGTAAGTCGGTTAGACCGGAGTATAGTGGCAGATACGTTTTACTGGCACGAAATGGAACAAGAAATAAGAGATAGGGGAATGACATGGGTTTTTAAAGGAACAGTGGATGAAATGAAGGATTCATTTATGGATCACGTTGATGGTACGAGGCGACACAAGATATACCAACACTTGGAAAGTGACTGCTCTACCTGTTGTAAAGAAAAGGGTAAGATTGTAAATCATTATTTTTCTAATTACCACATGACTTATTGATATGCACCAACATGCAGTGCGTCCCAGATTATATATGACAGAAAACACGAAGGTATATATAAACAGCGGGCAATATAAGCGCCTATACTGATATTGATGTACAGTAACATCTTTCATTAAATTCCATCAGTCAATTAAAATTTGCAATTATAATATGTGGGTGGCTTTTGTTATACAAAACATGTTAAACAGTCACCTTGCGGGATACATAGCGTTAATGTTTCAGGATAAAGTAATATAATAAAAAATGTGATTTACCTTACAATACAGGTTGTAAGAACTTTGTAGCCATGGATGGAATATGGAAACTTTGACACCCTCATTGTATGTACCCAGTGAAAGCAAGAATCAGTGATCTGCCTTTGGTCAACTACCTGAATGTATGTACAAACGAGCCTGAGAGCCAACAGTTGGCGTTCTGTTCCACACACAGTGTGCTAGCTTCTAAACACGGCATTCCTACCAATCTAAGAGAATTTTTACACAATTATTGTAAAGTGGAAAAATGCATTGATGGTATGTAAACACAAAACAATAGTGAATAGATGGTATGTTTTAAATATGTGTGTTTAAATTACATTACGTATATTCGTACTTGATTAACGTGTTAAAAGACATCATTCTATGACAACGACTTATCACTCAAAACGTATTTGTCAACGTTGTCATACGGCTAAATCGACAGTATATTGATAATACATAACTATATTTGCGTCGTCTATCACTAAATGTTGTGTACATGTTTTGTATAACTTTTAGTATTCGATTCATCAACCATTAATTTAAGTGATGCCAGGCAAATCAACAACGCTGCGTCAAATCTGCCGGACAGGGATCAAACACCTTCAAATGTTGCAGATTCTCAAGGTATACATCAATTAATGCTGAATTCACAATATTTACTGGTTAAATTAATGTTAAACACTTCATGTTCAGAAATAATATTTCTATACTGGTTTTTCAATTAATTAACTACACATATGTTAATTCATAATATTTACCTCCGCCAGGAGGTTATGTAATCATCTGGGTTTGTATGTGTGTGTGTGTGTGTGTGTGTGTGTGTGTGTGTGTGTGTGTATGTGTGTGTGTTTGTCTGTGAGCACGATAACTCATGAAATACCAAACATATTCACACAAAATATTTTGAGTGCATAAGGAAGAACTGATTAAAATTTGGTTGAATTTGGTTAAAAATTGAACGAGAAATGAACAAAATTTTGTCTTGCTTTTCCCGGTCAATTAAAAAAAAACTCACTGAATGTGTAATTAGGACGTGTATAATGTATGCACGCAGTACTAAGAAGACAATGAGATGATAAACCTCATTAAGCTTCAGCCCTAATTATCTATCGTCTTAGTTGCATTTCACACGACCGAAATTTAATGTGGGCGGAGGTATGCAGTCTCTGAGTGCCCTCTAGTTATTCCTGTGTTTGATCTTTGGATCATTCAAGAAGAAATGTAGGCTAGTACCATAGGTGAAAAATCTCATCTTGATCGACTTTTTCACTGTCCAAGCATCTGATATGATATCATTGGGTGAATTTACTGTAAATGAATTCCTTCAAAAATTCACAAAATGTCATAATATCTGGAAACTTTAACAGTGAAAAAGTTGACGAAGATAGGTTATTTTAAACAATAAAATCTATTTTGTATCTTCTTAAGCCCTGGGCAAACTAGGAAACATTTTTGCGGAAACATTTGTGATTTGCGATGTTTCCTCAAATGTTTCCATGTTTGCCCACCCGTGTATGGAAACAATTGTTGCAGAAACAAAATTTGCTTCCCGAGAAGCAAAAATGTTTCCTAGCAAATGCAGAAACATTTGATGTTTCCCCATGTTTCTTACTAATGTTTCCTATAGTGTTTGCCCACTCTTGGAAGCATGGCGAAACATTGGCAGGAAACAATGTTTCCGCAACAATGTTTCCTAGTTTGCCCAGGGCTTTAGAATGATATTTGGCATTATTGTAAAGTTTCATGGCCATGTGGGAACTACCGATTTGGCGATTTCTATACTCAACAAAAAAGTTATATGGATACAATTGTTCCCTTCCAATTTTGCACCCCCAATATTATGTGGCCGGCAAGAGAACACATGCATGTTTTCAAAATACGAATGGAATTGAAAATCCACTATACTGCTAAAATCTGTAAACATCTATATGGAGGAAGTTATTCTAGAGTTTTAAAAGTGTGGCTTTTACCTACAGATTTTCGTGTATTATAGGAACGTTTACTTTGTATAAGCTTTACATTTCAAATTCATAATATGTTTAAAGTGTGTTCCCAAACTTGAAAATTTTATATATTTTTTAAAGGAACATCCACTTTGTTGGATACATGATTGAACTATAATAAATTAATTGAAATTGGAAAGGTATAATCCAGACTCCATTTTGGCAAATTGTAATATGATTACCACAATGCCATTCATTAAAGTGCCTATATCACTTGTGTGACCTTTATGGATTTGAAAAGAGGGTAAAAAGTTAGTTAATAAGTTCAAAAGATTTTTTTTAGTGAAATAGTTTTGATGATATAGGCCTTTAAACAATGAACTGTTCCTGAGTCCCAGCCTCCTGGGGCCGGTTGTTCAAAGCTGGGTTAGCTTAACCCTGGGTTAACCTAAAATTCAAAGCAAACTTCCTGACAGCTTGTCTATAAATTTGGAAATATTTTTTCAGAGATCTTGTCTGGATCGATAGGAGTTTACTTCTCTAAAGTCTTGAAATAAACAGACGTCCATAAATAAACAAACTAAAACAGCAGGTTTAATTTTAACCCAGGGTCAGCGCTAACCCACCTTTGAACAACTGGCCCCAGGGCTCTAAACAGAGCTTTTGATTTTGGCCTTTTTCCAATCTGCTCATTGTGCATAGGGAGCCTGGGACTCAGGAACTGTAGGTAGTTTAGAGGCCTGTATCTTCGAAATTATTGCACCAAATCAAAAAAATATTTTTAACTTATTAACCAAATTTTTACGCTCTTTTCAGATCCATAAAAGTCCCACAAGTGATATAGGCACTTTATTGCACATGATTTATACAATGGGGACTGCAAGGGATGTGAGAATAGAGCATACTTACCAAATATTTTTACTATATACAATATATATTGATCTTTTAGATTAGTTTATATTGGATTAAGCAGTGACAACAAATCTCACATCATTCCCAAAATTTTCCACAAGCAGCACTCAACCAGCAGTTGTGTCCTCTGAATTATCTACAAACAGTGGTCAACCAGTAATTGTGTCAGTGTCTCTTGAATTAGCTACAAACAGTACTCCACCAGTAGTTGTATCGGCTGATTTATATACAAACAGTGCTCGACCAGTAGTTATGTTGGCTGAATTATCCACAAGCAGTGCTCGACCGGTAGTTGTGTCCTCTGAATTATCTACAAACAGTAGTCAACCAGTAATTGTGTCAGTGTCTCCTGAATTAGCTACAAACAGTACTCCACCAGTAGTTGTATCGGCTGATTTATCTACAAAAAGTGCTCGACCAGTAGTGTCCCCTGAATTATCTATAAACAGCGCTCGACCAGTAGTCATGTCGGCTGAATTATCCACAAGCAGTGCTTGACCGGTAGTTGTGTCCTCTGAATTATCTACAAACAGTGGTCAACCAATAATTCTGTCAGTGTCCTATCAGCAGCCATATCTCCTCAATTATCCTCAAGCAGCGCTCAACCATTAGTCGTGCCCTCAGATTTATTCACAAACAATGATCCACCAGTAATCGTGTCACCTGAATTATCTACGAGCAGTGCTGAACCAGCAGTCGTGTCCCCTCAATTGTCCACAAGCAGCACTCGACCATTAGTTGTATCCACTGAATTATCCACAAACAGCGCTCAACAAACATTGAGTATCACACAAACAAGTAATTTAACATGAAAGAGAAAAGGTGCAGCTGATACATTGAAAGACGTGCTCTCTAAACATGAAGAAGTAGAAGGGAAGTGGAAAAAATAATCAAGTCACAAAAACATTTCTAAACATTGAAGCATTCAATGGAGACATTAAATGAAATCTGCTGTGCTGGTGTAATGTACTCAGGTGAATAAGATGTTTGTGTGATGTTACTCTGAGTGTATATCCACACCGGGCAGGCTTGAAAAATATGCCTGGCCACGGCGGGGTTCCAACCTACGACCTTTGGAATACTAGCCCAATGCTCTTCCAACTGGGCTACGCGGTCAGGACGGTTCGAGTATGCGATATTTCGGAACTGAGTCTAGTTCCTTCGATATCAGTGTAATCTAATAATCATGAAATCTGCTGTGCTGGTGTAATGTACTCAGGTGAATAAGATGTTTGTGTGATGTTACTCTGAGTGTATATCCACATCAGGCAGGCTTGAAAAATATGCCTCAAGCCTGCCCGGTGTGGATATACACTCAGAGTAACATCACACAAACACGACATTAAATGAAGTTGAGTTTGATTTGTCACAAGTACACATGTGTTATATTGACTATTCATTATAATATTAACCCAATAAACATCTATATAATATGTGCATTGCTCTAGCTGTCTAAAATTTGTGTTGGAACAAGCAAATACTTTATTCCTGATGAGTTAATTAAAGCCAGAGTAAAATGTACAAACATCGTTTGATGGGTTAATATTATCAAATGTTACTAACTATTTTGTTTATATTTATTGTAAGTTATTATTCATATTGGATGATGATATGAACTGTTTATGTGCTAGCTTCGTTTTATTATTATTAAACATTATGATAATAGTATAACGACTGTGATTGATGTACTTTTTTATGTACTATATTTTTACAAGGGCCTTCATTTGAAAGTCAAAGTTGTGCTTGTATTTTTCAAGTAGTTGTATTTCTATCAATCCGCAGATGTACTGTTATCGTCGCTACAAGTTTTAATAAAACTATGGAAGTATAGACCGGCTATTAATTTGAACCCAAATTAAAACGTTCGGCTAAAATTAATTAATTCTTTAATATGAAGAAGCACGTTTCAATATAAAAAAGATAAGATAGACTTAAACGGTCAATACCTTTATTCGTGTACGCAGCACATGTAATGAGTCATGAGCATATTATTGTTATTATTAATGAGTTCCAAAGATTTCCATATGACCATATTAATTACAAAGTGAATATATTACCGGCAGCCGGTCACGGTTTATCAAATACTAAATGGCCAGCAGTCTAGTGACTATAGTTGAATATAAAAACTTTTGTTTGCGTTAACATTTACTGAGGTTGCTGTTGGCGTAATGGGCAAAGACGCTGTGTGCGGAAAGTTAAACAGGGTCGGGATGTGTTTTGTCCGACTTAGCATTGTTTTTTCTTAAACTTTTTTCCGACATTTGTAACTCTCAAAAGGTTAGGGGTTAGAGAAGGGGTTGGGAATCGGTTTATCTTATAAAAATTCGACTTTAACAATTGTCACTAGACTGCCGGCCATTTAGTATTTGATAAACTGTGACCGGCTGCTGGTCATATAGTCACTTCGTATTAATTATTCGTTTTTATGTTGGACTTACATTTCCCTTTTCCTTTTATAAATAAAGTGCTAAACACAAAAGTCCATGATTTTTTCTGTGTCGGTGTAATGTACTCAGGTGAATATGATGCATGTGATGTTACTCTGAGTGTATATCCACACCGGGCAAGATTGGGCAAGCATTCGAAAGGTTGTAGGTTCGATTCCCACCGTGGTCAGGCATATTTTTCAAGCTTGCCCGGTGTGGATATACACTCAGAGTAACATCACAAGCATCACAAAAGTCCATGTTGGAAACTGAATTCGCTGTCTCCCAAAACCATTGATTAAATATGCCGTATGGACAAAATCAGATGTGTAAATTCAGAAAAAGTTGTCCCATGGTCGCCATCTTCCTCTGATATTTAACCGCTACGCAGGCTGCCAGGCTACCACGAAAGCGGGCTGGACCGCTTTGCCGGGCTAGTTTGTACTTGCTTCATATGAGGCGGGCTGGCCCGGCAGGCGTTATGTAATTATTCACATGCCAACAGGCGGCCAGTGACGGGAAATACAAATTTTTGTTTACATTACAATTATGTTATTACCGGCGATTACAGCAGCTTTTTCCCTTAATTTTCCAAATGCATGGAGTAACTTTGGCTTGGAAGATATATGTTAAGCATAGAAATGATGTTATAAAATAACATGTACATAACGCGTATTCTGATTGGTCGAAAGCCGTGTTTGGATCAGGCCATCCAAACACGGAAGACTATCGTGTTGTTGTTATTTTATAAAACAATTACTTTATGGTTTCCGTGTTTGGATGGAATGATCCAAACACTTGGGAATGTTGCTCGAGTTAAGAAAAGCGGGCAAAATCACTCGCCTTCGGCTCGTGATTTCGCTCGCTTTTCTTAACCCTCGCAACATTTCCGCGTGTTTGGATCAGGCCATCCAAACACGGAAACCATAAAGTAATTGTATACTATTATGGCATTTTTGTTGAGAAGGCGATCAGGTTTTTACTGAAAGTTGAAACATGCAAGACAACGACGACTGTTTTCGAAGAAGCGAAGATTTTGGGTTCAACCTGGCAGGACAGAAGAATGGTGGCAAAATATGATCAGTGGAGAAGCTCCACAAGAAACGTGGGAAAAAATTTTCGTCTTCCGAGAGAGGTGTTTATGGAGTTCGGAGAGGAACTACGTTCATACATTTCCTACCTCCTCCGCAGGCCTTTCGATGCGGGCGTGAAATTTGAGATCAGGGAAGAACGGAAGGCAACGAAAGGTCTGCTGAATAATAGTCGGTTTCTGGGCAGAAGTGACGTTTTCCAGGTATCGGTTTTCAATCCTTAAAAATTTTCGTGAAATATGAACCATCCTATCCCAAAACTATTGTCCCGTGTATGGTAGAGTATTTGTGATACTTCAGGGCAGTCATGGCCGAAAGCACCGACGAACAGAGGGAAAAAATCGAGGATTTCGACGATGTTGGCGTTCTTAATATGTCATTCAGTGAAAGGGAAATAGGTATGTATTTTACCAGATTAAATATCATGTAGATCATTGACGCGTTTTATAATGCAACTCATAACAAGCAGTTGTAACACAATGATATCGATCTCTATGAACAGGACACGCTTGAATAACACCATATGTTGACAATTAATATGTTGTGCTCATCCTTCGACGGCAGCGATGTGGATACTCTCACTATATCGTTTTCTGAAATGGACTTGGTATGTAGATTTTTGTGCTAATGGAGATTCTACATGCAGTGATGTATACATTGTGTTATTATACTCAAAAGACAAAGAACAAGCGAACAATGAGACGCTATATTACTTCTATTTACATTGTAAATGTATATTTTTAATGTGCAAAAAAAATTTCACCATATTTATCTTAAAAATTGTGCTTTTAATATATACACTCCGTAATATGTATGTATATATATATGTATATATGTATATATATATGTATATATATATATGTATATATATATATATGTATATATATATATGTATATATATATATGTATATATATATATGTATATATAT
>CACRXK020003619.1:0-35299 GCA_902702795.2 Paramuricea clavata | reverse complement strand
GCCGTTTTCTCGTTCGCAAAACATCGTAAATTCAGTCTGGCCGCCATTTTGTTTTTCTCTACTAGCAGGATATGAGCTAATATCCTGGTAGTAGAGAACCAATCAGATTGCAGAATACCTCATATCCAGACCTTGTGTATATAATAATACTGGATACCTGGTAAAGTAGTATATTGATCCAGTCCTAGGACTGAATCAAAATTAATTCAGTCCTTGGATCTAGATCAAAATCAATTCATGATCATCAGTCTTTGGACTGGATCAAAATTAATTCACATCACTTTAATGTTTTAATGTTTTAATAAGATTCGGCAACTACCTAAAAATACAGCAATGTAGTGCCAGAAAGTTCGCCACAGGTTCTCCCAATTACGGCGATCCCTTAAATTACGTTCAAGTAATTGATTAACGAAACAGTCTAAGTAGAACAACACAATTACAAAACGGCTAAACTGACAACTAACGACAGTTTAAAACACCATCAAGGGATCTAGCCCTTTTACATTTAACACAGACAGATTTCCAAGTCCGAGTATCGTCACAGTTATACATGTTGTCATTTTAAATCCTCCAATTCGGACTGGACTCGATTTCAAGGGCTTGCATTTTGACCCAGTCTTCGGCTTCGCCTCGGGCTTGATCAAATTGCGCCGGGACTTGAAATGTAGTCTCGGTCGGACATTTGACTCGGGCTCGGATTTGACTGTGCTAACCGATCGACAAACTCAAACGTAAATAGCGCATGAGGTCTGTTTCATGTCCAAGTGAGTCCAACTTGTATTATTGGGGTTTTTTTCAGACAAGCCCACAAGTTACTACGAAATCTTGCAAGAGAAGCAAGTGTGATCCTGGCTTCAGGCAAGAACAGGAGTATGAAGTTTAGTCGTTGGATTTTCCCGAATGTAGTGAAGTCTGGAGACATAAATAACGCAGAGCTCGAGGAATAATTTGGCCGCTGTGTCCAAGTGTTCGGTTATCCGTTCAAAGTTTTGGGCAAGGTCGTGTGGAAGAGTCTGGGTTTGACTGAAGAAATTAGGGATAAATTAATTGATGTATTTATACATGCATGCTAATCTGACATCGCAACATTTATACAAACATGTTGGTCAACGATAATTTAAAACAAAGCGAATGATATCGGAGGTAGATAATTTGATGTATTTGATTGTTAAACAATCTTTAATGATTACTTATCTTCTTTCAATTGTGCAAATTAGGGCTGGAATTCCTACAACTACAAGGAATATAGAGAAATATCCAGAAAGAAAATTTCTTCACAGCCAGCTTCCACATAACATTTTTTTGCAAGGACAATTTCCCCTTCTCCCAGTATATTTATCCCATGCAGTATATTTATTCTCCTTTCTCACAATTTCCCCTTCTCCCAGTATATTTATTTTTCCCGAATACAATGAATTGATATGAAAAATAATTCTTATGCAAAATTAGATCCATTGACAATAATATACACTGAGATGCATACAGAGTTTAAAAAAATGATTTTCCAATGCTTAGAAAAATATTCATTACAATTAAAACACCTTATTTCAAAATACAAATATTGCGTTTAATATCCATGTGAAAGCCATTATTTATTTATATATGTGTAGATTGTGGTATTTAAAATTAAATAATTATGCTTTTGCAGAAACTTAGCTATAAATAAAATTCATCAATTTTTTATATATACTGTATAAGTGGTTTAAAAGCTTAAAATGCGTATTCAAAAATAAGCATATCTGCGGTGACAAAGGTCTGTGTTTATTTGTCTCAGCTGCAATGTCATTGGCTGGTTCTTTTCGCATCAACAGGTATGTTTTTGTATGGTTTTTGCCTAAATACTTCGTTAAAACATTCTCATTTGACATATTCAATTTTATGTCTGCATAAACAGTTATTTTAGCCATATATTGTTCACTAAACTGGAAAAAGAATTTGGTATTTTATTTATTCTTTTCAGTCTGGACAAACTCACCAATGGAGGTAAGATCTATACGTAATCTTAAGTTAATTTAAATAGTTGGTTAAAAGCTCTAGTAAACTATCTCAAAAGTCGTAGGGAGCTTTCAGGCAAGACCAAGGGTCTTCCAGCTTTCCATCGAAGGCCAACAACATGACTTGCGCAAAATGCCCTATTAATTTACTCGGTGTGGCTACCCAAGGCCAAGACTTTCATTTGCGAAATTGATAACGTTATGATAACTAGAATTCCTTGAGGTTCAAAGGATTTAAAATAACGACCCCCGGATAGATATTAGTGGCATTGACAGCAAAGTTTGACATAAATAAACCCAGCTATAATCAGACAATGTCATTAACTGCCCTTTCTTTCGTTAAAACAAAGTATCATAGACAGATTTGGGAGTTTCAGAACAATAGGAAACAATTGGGAGTATATTCTCAAGAGAGATACAAAAGAATTATTCACTCTGCCCCCTCTGAGCTTCGCAAAGACAGAGATGAAGAATTTTTTCTTTTGAAATCGTTTTTGTTTCGCTTATAAGTACATTCTTTTTAGACTTAGCGATTCTGCTTATTCGAAGCATAATCATGGCCCATAATTGTTCGAACATCGCGTGTTATAACCGAATCTAAAGTATATATGTAAATGTTAAACTCATTGTTTAATCTCATTTGCATGAAGAATTTGACATTTGAACATGCATATGTTGCACACTTCTGCCTTATATCTCACACGTGTAAACTTGATTTGAAAGCTTCGTTCCTTCTTCGAGAATTCAGAAAATGTTTCCAAGAAACAGAAGTGTGTCTTCGTATCGCCAGCCGATTTTACTAGTTGACAATGGAACCGTTTGGGCAGTGCTTTTAAGGCAACGAAAGGAGCTAATGTATAACGAACTTCCTGAGCAGCTGTCGGTTATAAAAACATGCAGACGGTGACAAAATAGTCAGTATTTGTGTTACTCCCTTTGGACTATCACTACAGGGGTTCGATTTCTGATCATAGTCACCATGTAGCCAATTCTGAGAAAAATTATCCCAGTTTGACTCCATTAAACACCGCAAGTTTCTCGAAATACTTCGGTTTCCTTCGATGGCCCTTACTGGACCTCTAAGACTCCACATAAGGAAAACAGTTTATTGAAATGTACCGAGGCTTTCCGCAATATAAACACAGTCATAATTTAGATTAGGTTTCTTCACTTTTCCTGCTGTAGTATCATGCACTGGATCAATAAAGGATGACCCTTACTTGGCCTCTTTATACAGAGAATAGTTTAGAACTGCAGTATCAATAAAAATAGTTTATAGTTCTATTTGCGTCCATGTATTTTTGATGAGATATACGAATTGACATATTCAATTATGTTCTAAATCAACAATGTTGAACTGAGGGATTTAATTGCTGTAAACATTCATAACTTTGCCTCTTTGTACTTTTTATTACGTTGATGCAGGAGACGGTACAACATGTAATATCATCGAAAGAATTAAACATGGCCAGCTAAAGCTAACATTGGGATAAAATATTCACAGGTAAGCGACTGGCAGTTTTATTCTATTGTCCCCGTTTCTTTTATCATTAACCGTTTCTTTCGTGGCAAAGTAAGATATTTCAGGTCCTTGGCAGTTGACGGATTAATGATGGTTGATTTATGGTAGCTGTTGACCTTTTTATCCAAACGCGACTTCACTTTTAACTTGACCAATACCTAATCGTGCCTCGATAGCTATCAGTAGGCTACATAGTTAAATATTCTTGAAAGTCACTGGATATATAAAGGGTTATATTGGTCATATAAAGGGTTCATGAAGCTGGTGTATCTATTTTGATGAAATATCAAGCCGTTTATGGCAGGGTTACCTTAACAACTAGTTTGTATCAGGTAAATTCAAAGTCTGAAGGATTTGTACTGAAGAAATGTTTGAGGACCTGACTTGGTGTTCAACACTGATTCGGTGGTTACTGGGACTATCATTTTTAAAACACCAATCTATTCATGCATGGTTTGCATTTTCAGATGTCATTTTCAATCAAACGAATGTTAAATCTTGACCATCGAACGTATTAGCCCACGGTCTTATTGTGGCAAGCGGAGTGCCGCGAGACGGTCTTCGTTTCATATGCATTTTCAAAAGCAAACAGCGCTCCATATCAAGTATTCAAGCACGTTAACTATTCTTGACATCACAATGTCTGAGCCAATTAAGTTCTGTTTGAAAACTGTAATCCAAGTATAACCGACGTAAAGATTTGAGACGTCACTTTCATTCTATTTCGAAAGTATCAGACTGAGTTGCTAGCCGCTGGCTCTAGTTTGATAATCGAAAAATAGTTCAGCTTTCTTGGGCTAGATTTGCTTCTATTGTTTGAATATTCGTTATCAATACACGCTAACCAGCGGTCCAGCACATGTGGCGCGTGGACACCACAGTTTTGTGTTTCAAGCTGGGAGACTATAGGGTTCAACCCTTGGTCGGATCTCTGCTCAAACTAGGTCTAGTTGAAATAACTCAGGAGAAAGAGCTACCTTTACATTGACATAATGAGTAAATTGGTTAGACTTTCGCGTCTTCTTGGATGTAGACGTTAAATCGTAGGTATACTTCGGATGCCTTATCATGCAATTGAGCAATACTAGCCTGTTGAAAAAAAAACGCTCACAAAATCGATAAACTAAACGGTAAAACCCCGCAAAAGAGAACCAGTGGCACTTAATTCAAACTGGTCCAATATTGTATGTTGTTGGTCCAAGAATGTTGCACAATTTGGAAGAAAATCTTATACAAAGTCAAACCCAAAATCTTTCAACTATATAAAAGTAGTTTACTGTACTGTAATACTGTATAGTGTAGTGCATGACCTAAAACATGTTCTTGGCGTCCTTGTGTAATATATTCAAAGTAAATACATTTTATTTTCATAAAAATGTTTTGGAGAGGAAGTTAGAACCAGTAAAGAACCGACCCTGCTTGTTGTAATACTATAACTGGTATAAGAATCATTTCAGCCTAGGCCTGCCACCATTATATAGTCGGGTTCTTTTTTGCGGGCTTCTCTACTTGCAGACTGAAGGATTTTTTGTTAGTTATAGATACTTGGAGCGGAAAATTATATACACATTTTAGACCTGCTCGGAAGCAGCTGAAATAATGCAATCTGCATGATATTATATAGGCCGCCTTCCGGCAGAGATCAAACCTACAATGGAATTGAAATTCCACGAACGAAATTACCCTTCAACACTCAGTTCCACATAGCGTGATAGCCAAAAATACTGTAAATTTTTGTGTTTATAGTTGACAGTTGTCCTTTGAGTTGCTTTTAAATGAATGTTTTTAATTTCCCAGATCTATTATTGCATTAACTCTTGCTGCCATCAACTAATCATATCGGAATTGCCTGTTTTAAACATCATGAGACGTTTTGAATTTTAGAATTGTGTTGGACTGAATACCGACTCTAACAGCCATTAATATACAACGCTCTTCCAACCCAAGTCCAACTTACTTGTTTTAAAATAAGCTCCTTAATCCCAAATACAATTACCTTGGCTTTATTCCTCTTATGACGCAAATTAACATATAAAGTATGCAAGTGACATATTCAATTCACTAATAACGACCAAGTTTCGATATTTAGCTGTCTGTTTTTATATTACACTTTTGCTTTTATTGGAATATTTGTGTTGTAATGCGAAAGTAAAGTATATGGAGCAGAATTTTGGTTTTTAAAAGGATTTCAATTACCTATAGTTGCTGTGGAATTATTGCGGTCTAAGTCTCAGAAAATGGGTAATGAGTCGTTATGTTGTAATTGCTTTAATGGTACATGTATCGTTATGTATATTGATTGATGTGTTACTATAGATCTTTGTACAGTAACTATACCGGAGTTTAAATAAGTCTAGGTCAATCAGTTAAATATATCTTCCAGCTGTTAACTTATTTTCTAACTTCGTTTGCTATATAAAATTGAGTATATTTACACAAACGGATGAACAAGTTTTAAGCATGCTAATCCTTTTGTGGCAAATTGTTATGTTGCGAATTAAACTGTCTATTATATGCTAGTCAGTACCATTGTTGGTTATATTGTGAATAGTTTAGAACTTATAGAGCTTTAAAGTGTGTTTTGTTTAGATTTCCTTCTGTATGGTAACACTGGCCGGACAATAACAGATGACACTTACTGGACCTCTAGGAAGAACATGTACAGTTTAGAACTGATAAAGCTATCCAGCACTGTATTTTTAAGGCATTAACACAGTTTAGATCAATAATGGATTATAGCTGACGATATATATTTTCTTTACATATGTCAAGCACAGAAAACGAAGATTTACACCAGAGATATTCATCACTGCATGAACTCTATCAAAAAGTTTTAAAAGAGAAAGAGGACGCCCTAGAAGAAACTGAACGGGCGACTATCTCGTTTGCTCGACACTTTGATAGCGAGGTATGCTGGAATATAAGTATAGGTCTTGTAAGTGCCATCTATTGTATATTGATCGAGTGTTACTACAGGAGGAAACCTAAACTAACTTCCTTTATACTGCAGGATGCTCTATCAGTTCTAAACTGTTCTTCCTAGAGGTCCAGTAAGAATCATCTCTTATTGATCCAGTGTTACTACAGGAGGAAACCTAAACTAAACTAACTTTATTTATACTGGTTAGTTCTGTCAGTTCTAAACTGTTCTCCCAAGAGGTCCAGTAAGGATCATCTCTTATTGATCCAGTATTACTACAGGAGGAAACCTAAACTAAACTAACGTCCCTTATACTGCATAACTCTATCAGTTCTAAACTGTTCTTCCTGGAGGTCCAGTAAGGATCATCTCTTATTGATCCAGTATTACTACAGGAGGAACCCTAAATCAAAATAACGTTATCCTACATGAATAACAATATATCAGTAGTTTAAGCCGTTATTTCTAGACGAGAGGTCTAGTAAAAACCATGAGAAGACTGGGATACCTAAAAAAAAACCTGTAGTGTTAAGTTTCGTAGAGTCAAACTGGAAGCACTCTTCTCATATGTGACTGAGGTGGAATTTGTGATCAGACAACTAGATATTGCGGAAATGAAATCCAGAGTTGAAAAAACACATGCCACAAACGTCTCTGAATGTCATGTGTCTTAATATCGTAACACAATTTCAGGTCACCAGCCTCAACAACCAACTCCTCTCACTAACTGAAGAGCGGGACAAAGCTCTCGTTGAAGCGGAGGACTTGGGAGTCAAATTAGCCAACAGCAAATACGAACTGAATCGATTGCAGCGCGAACACATCAAACTTCAGTTGGAGCAAGAAAAAGTTCTCGAAAAATTTGAACGTTTTCGTGAAAGTTCGAAGAAAGGCGAAGAAGAAAAATTAGATTTGAACGAAAAAAGTGGAATCGTAGCAGGCGAAAAAAAAATGGAGGTAAAAATATGAAAGATGTCTCAAACGTGGTGGTCCAGTGTAGGTAGTATTTTACAATAAGCTGTCGTGGTTAATTGTGTCTGAACTACCTGAAAAAGATATCTCAAACGTGGTGGTCCAGTATAGGTAGTGTTTTACAATAAACTGCCGAGGTTTGTGTCAGAACTACCTGAAAAAGATATCTCAAATTAACGTGGTGGTCCAGTATAGGTATTATTCTACAATAAACTACTTTGGTTCAATTGAGTCTGAACTACCTGAAAAAGATATCTCAAACGTGGTGGTCCAGTATAAGTAGTATTCTACAATAAGCTGAAGTTTGGTTTGAGTCTGAACTACATGAAAAAGACATCTCAAACGTGGTGGTCCAGTGCAGGTAGTAATTTACAATAAACTGCCGTGGTTTGTGTCAGAACTACCTGAAAAAGATATCTCAAATTAACGTGGTGGTCCAGTATTAATAGGTAGTATTCTACAATAAGCTGCATTGGTTTGAGTCTGAAATATCTGAAAAGATATCTCAAACGTCGTATAGGTATAGGTAGTATATAGGTAGCTTGTTACCAAAACTCACCTTATTCATTGCTCCATGCCGATTGGAAAAATCTTCTATAACACTCCTGTGAGAATTTTAGAATACAAAAATATGACTTCGATGTGTGGGTGCTTATTTTGTTATGTTTTGTTTATTAATTAAAACGTTCTTAGCTCGCTATTCATGCATAGAAGTATTCAAATTGGCTGCCAAAATGTTTATAATTACAGTCAAGAATAATAGGATGTTAGGCTGAATTCTAAAAAATATAATACTGCATGTATCAATTAATATATTAAGAAGGTGAATCGAAGCTTGTAACATGTAGATTTTGAGCAGATAGTTCACTTTGATGTTTCAATGCGGAATTACTTGTTGAAAGCTCTTTGTTGGACATCTAGCGCTCGACAGGAACTGAAATTAATGTATATTACAGTTGTAGATGCTTCGCTTTTCGTGACTCATTAAAAAAGTTAATTGATTTAACAATATAATTATCCTCGAAATATGTCATTCGCCACATTGTCACAGTCAAATTTTACTACAAACTCAATTCTGTTAACTTTGCTAATGTTGAAATTCCCATGGCGAACCCCATGTCATTTCTGCTTAATTTATTTAAGGCCTACTTCTTTAATTAATAACCTAGTGATTTCTATAGAATTTTCACCATATCGAAAGCAAAATATCCTGCAGTTTTAAAAGTGCGTGGTAAGACTATATTGTGTTCAGTACAAAACAAACTAATGATCCGTTAGATTTATGCACATGCATTTTTGAGAGAGCAAACCGCGGGTATATTTCTGGCACGACAATAGCGGTAAAAAAGGGAGAAATGGCGTGTTAAAAGGTTTCTTTATTGGCTTTATTGGGAAAATCTTGAGTTAAGTATGTTGGCGGCAGAAGGCCAAGACAAGGCTAAGCGGCCAGGACAGCATCGAAGTCGAAGTATGAGGCGAGTTGCAAAGTTTATTAGAAGGAAGTTTAATTTGGTGAGTAAGGCAAAACAACAAGTATAGTATTGTTAGATTTGTCTTGGTTGTCGTACTCAAAATCTTCACAACTCTCGGTGGGGATCGTTAGGTCGTCCGAGTAATTTAGTGTCGATGATGCCATTGATAGTCGTGAAGATTTTGAGGTAATCCAAACTATCATCTTTATGGTAGTGATATTTCGTCAACAAAGAAAGACTTATTTGAGGCTATATATACTTCATCAGTTCTTTCGGCCGTGATGGATGAGTAATTATTGTAGGTAACTGGCATGCATGACTTGTGTCTGAGCTACCTGATATAGATTAAACATTTGTTTCAAGTAACTTCGACCAAAGCGGACTGTAGCATAGATACAGTGTGGAATACCACGTACACTCATGGACTTCCGTGGACGTTTGAGATATTATTTTCCGGTAGTTCGGACATAAACCGCGGCAGCTTATTGTAGAATACTCTACCTACACTGGATCACCACGTTTGTGATATCTTTTTCAGGTAGTTCAGACACAAACCACGACAGCTTATTGTAGAGTACTACCTACACTGGACCATCACGTTTGTGATATCTTTTTCAGGTGGTTCAGATACAAACCACGATAGCGTATAGTATTGTAGAATACTACCTGCACTGGACCACCACGTTTGAAAGATCACTTTTAGGTAGTTCAGACGAACCATGACAGCTATCAGTCTACATTTACTACCATGTTTGACCTAGTTGTTATACTGATATATATACTCTTGAAAAGCTATCACAGATTGTAGTTATTTATAGTGGACACTGTGTATATAGCTATAATATTTCAATTGTTTTGCAAGAGGCACAATTAAGACACTTTGATTCTTCTTCATCGTATTACTGTAAGCTATACAAGTTTCTTTATAATATTTTGTTGTTCTATATAGCACTGTTTAATTGTGGGTTAAGACTCTTGTATTTAAATTGCCCGCTTTAAAGAGAAAAGATTTTTCTAATAATGAAACAGCAGAAATTTACTTCGAAACTTTCAATTGCTGTTTTGAAAATAAAATTGCTGATATGACAATAAACCTTCAGTGACGTGGGAGGCAATTATGGTGTCGAGGAATTCTCATGGATTCGTTAATACATAAATCTTCATTAAATTCCTACACAGAAACTACAATTCTGTGTATGAAATACGACATTTTGGTTTGTTTAAGTCTTGTGATACTTTGGTCAGGACTATTGGAAAGTTGAAAGCATATCAAAACGATAAATCTTTGAGATAATTCACCAGTGAATGTTTTGTTTAACAAGCGTGGGAAATTGAAGATCATGCAATCATGCAAATCATTGATCATACGTTGATAAACATGGAATAATGCCACGAATGTCACGTCTTTTTTAAGGAATTTTTTTTCATTGCTGTGTTACATTTGAAGACAATATTTGTGTAGACGACCTACTTTTGTGGCCTTTTTGATACCCAGAATATCATAGGTATCCGTCCAGGAACTTATACGATTGATGCATGTATAATAGTTGGTCGCATGCAGAGTCTGAAGACTGTGTGGAGTTTGCGAATTGATGAATATACAGATTGAGTTCCGCACAGTGAGAAATATATTTGTGTTGTTTTGTGGGAAACATTTATTTTGCAATTGAGCTTACTGGATCCCCGAACCCGGATCTCCCGCATCTGCATTGCGTGAAAATTATCATGTAATGCATATCATTTGATCTGATGACCGATTGACCGATCCAGGCTTACGGATCGAAAACCTTGCTAAATAAATAGACGCGGTCATGAAGTTTTTCTCAAACCAAAACAAATGAATGGATTGCACCTTCGTTTCGAAGGGGACCATAAAGAGTGTAGTCTATTGAAGTCTTGAACAGCGTCCAAATGTCGTAGACGAACAACAATTTTTAATACCGAAGTTGTCCTCTTTGCCATATTAGTAGCACAGCATCTTCAATGATCTTGTGTCAGTTCTGTAAAAAACGAGATAGATCACTAAACTTATTTCTTATTTTTAGGACGAAAACTTGAACAGCGAAGGTATGTGAGGCAATATTAACTACAATTAAAAACTATGAGGAAAATGTCTAAAATGTGAATATATATAATAATTAGTTCTTTGTAGGTTTGCATGGCTATAAAACATATAATACTATATTGTTATTACTGCAATAATAATTAATTGAGAAGAAAATTGTGAAACTAGCATTTTTGTGTAGTTTCTGCCATCATAATTTGAACAACATAACTGCCGTTGATAAATAAATTGAAAGCAAATGATAGATTTGCATCGCGCGAGTCCCGTTAATACATATTATTTTAACAACAATTTAGTAATTATTTAAAATTATTCCCTAATTTGTAACTTTAAGAGCAGCGATCCAATTAACTCTTCATTCCAGCGTCATTCTTATTCAAATTTCGAAATGGCTGGAAGAATATGTAGCCTATATTTATAGAATTGTATAAATACCTATATATACTATATAAATAGAAACTGTAGGGATGTTATTAATTGGTTCACTAAAAGTTATGATACATCTTACTGTGCTCCTTCTCAATATTATCAGTTGGAGAAAAACGCATGCATGTAAAGATCGGAGAATTCGAATGATTCTGATAGATTATTTGAAACATAGACCTTTGACAGAGTCACTCAAGAACATTTTTTTAACTGTAGAGAATCAGTCCTATAGCTGTGGAATAGTCTATTTGTTAAAGCAATTAATGCTATACATCTGTGGCAACTTTCGAAAACATTTTAAAGCAATCATAATAGTTAATTTTTGAAATATTTTATTGTACACGAACAGACATTATGAATGGATTCCTTGTTCAAATAAAGTTTTTGATACTAGGCGAAAAATTATTTTGTATTTAGTCCTCTTCACGTACTATGCGCAAAAATAAATTTCTAAAATTTTTTGGTAGGGCAACTCAATCATGTTCCCCGACCACCTGTTAAAATTAAGAAGTCAAAAGTCGATGAAGACTACACTGTTTATGAAGAACTCGGAAGGTAATAGTAAATCTTTTTTAATATATCAATTGAACTTTGTTTATAGTGGATGCTCTTTTAGTTTTAAACTGTTCTTCCTAGAGGTCCAGTAAGGATCATCTCTTATTGGTCCAGTGTTATACTACAGGAGGAAACCTAAACTAAACTAGCTTTAATTATACTGGATAACTCTATCAGTTCTAAACTGTTCTTCCTAGAGGTCCAGTAAGAGTCATCTCTTATTGATCCAGTGTTACTACAGGAGGAAACCTAAACTAAACTAGCTTTAATTATACTGGATAACTCTATCAGTTCTAAACTGTTCTTCCTAGAGGTCCAGTAAGAGTCATCTCTTATTGATCCAGTGTTACTACAGGAGGAAACCTAAACTAAACTAGCTTTAATTATACTGGATAACTCTATCAGTTCTAAACTGTTCTTCCTAGAGGTCCAGTAAGAGTCATCTCTTATTGATCCAGTGTTACTACAGGAGGAAACCTAAACTAAACTAGCTTTAATTATACTGGATAACTCTATCAGTTCTAAACTGTTCTTCCTAGAGGTCCAGTAAGAGTCATCTCTTATTGATCCAGTGTTACTACAGGAGGAAACCTAAACTAAACTAGCTTTAATTATACTGGATAACTCTATCAGTTCTAAACTGTTCTTCCTAGAGGTCCAGTAAGAGTCATCTCTTATTGATCCAGTGTTACTACAGGAGGAAACCTAAACTAAACTAGCTTTAATTATACTGGATAACTCTATCAGTTCTAAACTGTTCTTCCTAGAGGTCCAGTAAGAGTCATCTCTTATTGATCCAGTGTTACTACAGGAGGAAACCTAAACTAAACTAGCTTTAATTATACTGGATAACTCTATCAGTTCTAAACTGTTCTTCCTAGAGGTCCAGTAAGAGTCATCTCTTATTGATCCAGTGTTACTACAGGAGGAAACCTAAACTAAACTAGCTTTAATTATACTGGATAACTCTATCAGTTCTAAACTGCTCTTCCTAGAGGTTCAGTAAGAGTCATCTCTTATTGATCCAGTGTTACTACAGGAGGAAACCTAAACTAAACTAACTTTATTCATACTGGATAGCTCTATCAGTTCTAAACTGCTCTCTCTAGATTCCAGTCTGTTCTGGGGGAAACGTTAAATTAACTAACTTTATGCATGTATACTGGGGATAGCTTTAAGCATTTTTTATTGTAAAACATGTTTTTGTCTGCTATTTTTCAGAGGGAAATTTGGGGTTGTAAAACGGGTAATAAAACAGTCAACTCAGGAAGAGTTTGCGGCAAAATGGGTGAAAGTGACAAGTCAAACGAAGGACGATGTTTTGAAGGAAATCGAGATCATGGGAAAATTAAATCACAAACGTCTCGTGGGATTGTACGATGCTTACGAAGTTTCTAGGAATCTTGTTCTTATCATGGAATAGTAAGTCAATGTCAATATTGGTAATTTTCGCGAAATATTTCCAGCCTAATGTCCTAATTTCAACTTATCTGTATTTCAGTATAACTGGCGGCGAATTATTTGAAAGAATAGCGAACGAAGAATCAGTGACAGAGAAAGAATGTGCGTACTATTTGAGACAATTGTTGGAAGGATTACTGTACATGCACAAAATGAGTATTGTGCACCTTGACTTAAAGGTAGGCTAAAGTCTGAGTTGTAATTTGAACTAAATTGAGAATCTTTCTAATTGTTTTTGTTTAAACAAAAGTACAAAGCGATAAGAAATTAAAGGTTGTTGTGGAAAGGTGTAGTTCTCTACATGTACTGTATATGGTGACAACAAATTTCACCCAACAAGCTTTTCGACGAGCTCCTTTTCGTAGTAAATACTAAGACCAAAATTGCTCAATTCTTGATGAGTTTCTTAATTTGTTATGACTTATGATGTCCAGTAAAGAGAAGGACTTTCTTCAGCTTATTCAGCCTTACCTATGTGTGTGTAAGAACGAATTGAAAACGTTTTTATTCAGTTCAAAAGCTGGTATGATTAAGATTAACACAAAGAGACCAGTCGAGGAAAAAGTTTTTGTCGAAGAAAAGGTTTTTGTCGTACAACGGAAGCTCGAACATATAGACCTTGTCAGGGAAAAGATGTCCCTTTTGACAGGCTTTAATAAATGATTCCTCGTTTTGTTTTCCAGCCTGAGAATATTGTCTGTGTGAGCAAGGACACTTGGGATATCAAATTAATCGACTTCGGATTAGCCAAAGAATTAAAACCTGGCAAGGTTATTAAGACTATGCAAGGAACACCAGAGTTTGTTGGTAAGTTTACCATGATGACCAGTTTTTATTTATTTGTTTAATACATAAGTAAATAAATAAATAAATATTTCTGAGGATAGGTTTAAATAGAATCTACTACTAACTGTACTATTACTCTCAGTAACTGTTAGGTATATTTGTGTATGTTCCATTCATTCCTGCAATTTCCTGATCTTCTATTACCTCGAACTTAATTTCTTATTTTCTCTCGTGTTTTAGCTCCTGAGGTGATCAATTTTGAACCTGTGTCCCTTGCAAGCGATATGTGGTGAGTAGAAGTTAAGAAATACTATGGCTTGTCGCTATCAGTAAGATATTTTGTTTGTAGTCTGTCAAAAAGTGCAGGGCATTTTCAATAGTCATTTATATAACCTGATATTCTTCTTTTTTTTGGGGGGGGGGGGTTGTTGAAACGTGGCGTTATAATTTTTCTCAAGATTACCTGTGGTTTAGAAAACATACTGATTATAATAACCCAACGCCTCTAAAGAACATATAATGACTTACATTTTTTTCATATAGGAGCGTTGGTGTTATCGCATATATTCTGTAAGTATATAAATAATCGTTTGTGGTTTTGCTTAATCTTTTTGAGAACTAAAGTTTTATCCTGGACTCTTGAGCTGTATGTCTTTTGTGTCAGAAATATCTTGAACAGACAGTTAACTTTTCTTATTATATATTTTTTAAAATTATTTTTCAGCGTAAGTGGTCTGTCTCCATTCCTTGGCGATGACAACAACGAAACGTTATCCTATGTCACTGCAGCTGAATATGATTTTGAAGACGAGGCGTTTAATGAAATAAGCCATGAAGCTAAAGACTTTATTGAAAAGTTACTTCATAAACCACCAAGGTAGTTATCAATGCCCTTTCCCTAACACTTATTGCTTACAATATCATCCAAACACAATCCAGAAATCAGAATGTTCCATTGTCTTCTCATTGTGTAAAAAGTGTAGTGTAGCGTAGCTCAGTTAGCAGAGCATTGGGCTGGTATTCCTAAGGTCGTAGGTTCGATTCCCACTGTGGCCAGGTATATTTTTCAAGCCTGCCCGGTGTGGATATACACTCAGAGTAACATCACAAGAATCTTTTGACTGTCTGTTATTCTTGAACAAAAAAATAACTTTATGCAATGCAAAGATCTTGAGGATAACAGGATTTATTTCAAAGAATGTCTGTCTAACTGAATGGTTGCTTGTTCTGTTTAGCAAGAGGAAAACAGCTGATGAGTGTCTGAAACACGAATGGATAAAGGTAAATCTTAGTTTGAAAAGCAAAAAGTTAAACGATTGACAAGGTATAGAAATTAATCCGGTTATTCCACGATGTCCACTGTGAATAACGCGGACATTGTACATGCATAATGAAATATGGCAATGAGGAGATATTTAACAATTCTCTTTTCTTTTCAGAAAAATCGAGGAAGTAATAAAATCAAGACGGATAATCTTAAAAAGTTTCTTGCAAAAAAGAAATGGCAGGTAAGTAAAAGCTAGTAATTTTGATAGCTGGCCACTCTCGTCAAATTTGAGCCAGTCAAACTTAGATGAGACACGAGATTTTTGTAGTCGTGTGACCGATAATATCCAATCAACTCTCATAAACTCTCACGCTACCCTTGTCCATTTCGTTTGACCGGGCTAAGAGAGTTCAGAACTCTCAGGTAAAGTAGCTCTCTTCTCAATTCTTGTCAGTTCTCATCATCATTTCATCATTCAATCGAATAATTTTCATAACTTTCCAGAAATCAGTTAATGCAGTCCGTGCAGTCAGACGTCTTTCCTCGATGAGCTCACTATTCAATGCGAAAACCAAAAGCAAATCAGTCGTAAAACTAGATGAACCGCCCGGAGTTAAGCCAATCCCACTGGCAGAAACGAAGCGAGACTTCAGCAAATCCATGCCTTCCGTGTTTGCGGTCGAAGGCGGACAGTTGAATAAACGTGCAATGAAAATACTGGACAGCGACACCGAGGCATCTCAGAGGTAATCATCAGTTAGGAAAATTCTTTAATCCACATTAATGTGAATCATTAGACACAATTTTGCATGGGTAAAATTCTATGTTTTGATCATGAAAGATTCGTAAGAAATGTTTGCGACTATAGTCTAAAGCAGTCATTTTTCAGCTGATTATAGTTCGATTCCCGCAATTGTCTAATTATAATTTTGTGAGAAGAGTGCTTCATATTTGACTCTGTTTCCCTTTTGTGGTACCACTGGAGTAGATTATGGGAGAACAATTTAGATATGATAAAGTTATCTAGCTATCCTTGGCACGATAGGTCAGGAGGAGTTAATATTTTTATAATAAGCTGTCATGGTTTTCGTGTGAACAATGTGAGAAAATTTTTAAAAATTCAGAAGTATTCGTTTTCAAATGGTTCCGTCCAAAAACAGCAACAGATTATTTAAATAGAGTTAGATTTGCAAAAGTTGTGTTAGATTTTTAAGTTAACTCTTGAGTTCCCATGTCAAGACATTTACTTGGTTCACGTTATAAATATGTTCCGTTTCGTTCCACAGTGAGTCAGGCTCAATGGAACAGATCAACACGGCCGACGTGGACGACAAGGATGTTCTGGAAGGATTGTTTAAAGAAAATAAGGAAATCTTGGACTTCCTGAGTTCAGGTCTGGCAAACAATGGAAAAAATCAAACTCCAACAAGAAGCCAAGAGAAGCTCGGAGGAATTTCCGAGGAAAAAGACACCAATGATGACGTCACTGGTAAGTTTAGGAAGAATCGAAAAACCAGCCAAGAGTTTAAAAAATGTAATAAAAGCAAAGTTTGGAAGTCAGTATCAATAACTCTCTTGATTTAATCCGTATCTTGAATTTCCTAAGATCTTGTTTTTCGGACTTTGTTTGTATGGGAAAAACATTACTAATTTGTTCCTACATATAAGCAAGTGAACTTAGTACAAGTTGTTGTAGGCGAGTTGTGTGCTTGAATTACACAGTACAACTCAAGTTGTAAGCAGGTTGCTGCGACAGTTTTAGGAAAAAGTCGTGTAGTTTATACAAATCAGCCAATTGACATTCTTTTGCTTATTTATCGTTCATATTTCATTCATACCAACTTTCATTCACATCTTCAGCCAAACCCGAGTTTGTTGACCCACTACCTTCCACCTACACTGTTCCCAAGGGAACGCCAGTGTTGATGACGTGTACAGTACGTGGCACCCCAGATCCGACCGTCACGTGGTTCAGGCATGACAAGGCGCTCACTCACGAGGACACTGACGTTACAATAGAAAGAGAAGGAAACGAATGCAGTCTTTCTATTGGTCAATGCGAAGTACAGGACGAAGGAAGTTATTCGTGCATGATACAAAATGAGTTTGGTCAGGCGACAAGCAACACCAAGCTTGATGTACAAGGTGTGCAAGTTAAACTCACTTTATTTATACTGGACAGCTCTGTCAGTCCTAAACTGTTCTTCCTACAGATCGAAGTAAGAGGCATCTCTTATCGACCTAGTGTTACTACAGGAGGAAACCTAAACTAAATTAACTGTTATAAACTATTCTATCTAGAGGTGCATTAAGGGTCATCTCTTATTGATCCAGTGTTACTACAGGAAGAAACCTAAACTAAACTAACTTATTTGTACTGGATAGCTCTATCAGTTCTAACTTCTAAACTGTTCTTCCTAGAGGTCCAGTAAGAATCGTCTCTTATTGCTCCAGTGTTACTACAGGAGGAAACCTAAACTAAACTAACTTTATTTATACTGGATAACTCTATCAGTTGTAAACTGCATGTTCTTCCTGGAGGTCCAGTAAGGATCATCTCTTATGGATCCAGTGTTACTACAGGAGGAAACCTAAACCAAACTAACTTTATTTATACTGAATAGCTCTGTCAGTTATAAACTATTCTGTCTAGAGGTCCATTAAGGGTCATCTCTTATTGATCCAGTGTTTCTACAGGAGGAAACCTAAACTAAACTAACTTTAGTGTCAAACGTGATTGAGGTGAAATTACAAGCAGACTGCATATTTTCAGAAATCAACCTCTGGTCATACACTAACCAGTGTGTTACAATCTTTTCAGTTTCACCAGATTTTGTTCGAGAAATGCGCGATGCGTCGGTAGAGGAACAAAAACGAGTCCAGTTCGACGTACAGATCAGTGGCAAACCCCTGCCGTCAGTGGAATGGTACCATGGTGACACTTTACTCCAGGATGACAGATGGATAAAGATTCGTCATAGTACTAGGGACAATACATGCTCCTTGGTGATACGATCGGCTACCGCTGAGATGCGTGGAGTGTATAAATGTGTGATCACGAATCCATTGGACAGTATATCATGTACTGCTCGATTGCATATTGAAGGTGAGCAAAGGAGATTGAAAACTGGGGATTGCTGTCGAGTTGATAGGCTAGGCTGACTTTATTTCTTGTCGATCCAGGGTTACTACAGAAGGAAACCTAAACTAAACTAAACTAGCCTTATTTTAATATATTGGAAAGCTCTATCAGTTCCCAGTAAGAGCCTATACCCCTGATGGTCCGGTATTACAACAGGAAGACACCAAAATTTTGGTTAGATTAGATAACATTTTTACTGTTGCTCTGTTCGTCTTAAAGTTGCAAAGGACATCTCTTCTTCATCCATGCCACTGTATATGGTAGAGTCGAATTGTAAATAAAATCCTGAGATGCAAATAAGGAGACATTTTAATCAAATGATTACATGCTGCTAGAACTTAATCCCAGTCGCAAAAGTGGAAGATAAATGCTCGCACCATTGAACCACAAACATCCCATAATCTCATTTCACCCCATGCGGCATTTTATTTTATGAAATATCTTTCTTCCTTCCTCGAAGGTTACGACGACGAAGAGGACGAAAATGAAGAAGATGAAGTTCTGGAGGAAACGTCTGCGAAGGAAGTGGAAGATGAAGTTGATGCTCATGATGATCATCCCCGAGTTTCATTGCGAGAAGATGATATCAACCAATACTATGACATCAAGGAAGAAATAGGAAGGTAAGTGGAGGTTTTGAATTTGATGGTAGAAGTTTGGAAGCTCTATCAGTTCTCGCGGTTTAGTTTGTTCTTATTAAATAGTGCATCTTTCTTCATTTGTCTAATATTAGGCTGGTTTACTGTACACTATCAAAGTTTCTGTGATCACAGTAGGAATTTTGCATAGGTAAATTCTAAATTTTGAAGGATTTGTAAGAAATGCTTGAGAAAACTGACTTTACGCCTGTATTCTAAAATCTCACTCACACTCAAAGAGTGGAGGTTCAATCTGAGCTTCCCTTGAGTGTCAATGCTGTTTTTGAATAGCTAGAAGGTGAGTAGTCACATAGTAAGGTACGATACTAACCCTCCAGCTATTTAAAAACAGCACTGACACTCAAGGGAAGCTCAGATTGAACCTCCACTCTTTGAGCGTGAGTATGAGTGAGCTTTTAGAATACAGGCGTTAGTATTTAACACTGAGTTAGTTTCCTCGAACATCCTTCAAAACTTAGAATTTACCTGTGCAAAATTTCTGCTGTGATCATTGAAACTTTGATAGTGTATAAAACGAGTCTATATTTAGTGCAGGAGAAAAACTAAACTAAACTAAATATAGCTCTACTGAATGTTTATTATCGACGTCTGGAGAAGACCATCGTATCTCTTCTTGGTTCACACACGCGAGTGTTTGTTCGATTCAAAACTGGGAAGCACTCTTCTCAAATGCGAAACCTAATCATAGCAATTTATGGAAATGCACCATGCAATTTATGGAAACATTTAAATTCATTTTCAGAGGACGTTTTGGAGTCATCTACTACGCTATTCACAAGGAAACAGGACGTGATTATGCCGTGAAATATATAAAAGTGAGAAAGAGTCAACGAGATCAGTTTCAGCACGAGATCGACATCATGAATCATTTACGACATCGGAGATACATTAGACTGTACGAAGCGTTTGAAGAATCAAGAAAACTGATCCTTGTTCTTGAACTGTAAGCATTACTTTATGTTTGTTCAGGTTTTATTTTGAATTTTGTTTTTTTATTGCAAACGAACTTTCTTTGCCTTAATTGACAAGTACTTTACAATTTTGCTAAGAAGAACTTATTATATTTTTTCTTTCGCAGAATGCGTGGAGGAGAGATGTTGGAAAGATTGTCGGAGAAAGATTATTTAACAGAACACGAGATAATAAGATATGTGAAACAAATCTTGGAGGGAGTCAAAGATATGCACGAAAAAGATGTTCTACATCTTGATCTGAAGGTAGAAAACGCTTGTTGCTATCCTCTGAAGACAGGTTCCATGCAAGTGTTTTAAGTACTAGATTTTTTATGTAGTTTAGACAGTTTAAAACCATGGCAACTTAAGTAAAATCTTTGTTTTCTAGCCCCAAAACATCATGTTTACAACTGAAGAAAGCAGCAATCTGAAATTGATCGACTTTGGCTTAGCAAGAAAGTTGAATGCTGAAAAGGATCTCAAAATTTTGTTTGGTACTCCGGAATTCGTCGGTAATTGATTTATATATAAAAACCTGTCTAGTGTTAATCAAGGTCTTAATGTTGAATTAATTATCGCCTAACCGAAATTCGTAACCCTTACCCTAACCCTAACCATCCATCATTTGTCTTCGTTGTAGCCCCTGAAATTGTCAATTACGAAACCATCACGCCTGCAACAGACATGTGGTAAGTACTGACACTTTGATGGATCCTGTGGATGGATTTCATCCATGTTGTTTAACAGATTATGTTCACATTTACTTGAAGAATTGAACTGAAGTTTTGTATTTGAATCTTCTTTATTAGGAGTGTTGGCGTTGTCACGTACATACTGTAAGTACATTTTGAAAACAAACCCTGTAGATATATGACAAACTTTGACCAAGGTACAACTTTAGTTCAAAGAATACTTGGTAGTGGAATGTCTGGTGTGGAAGTAGAATTAATGATTAAATATTGAATAATGAATGTGAACGTTTTGGGCAGGAATTTAAATATCTCTGACAGGAATGTGGATATTTCTTGCCAGAATCACTCCACCCCCAATGGTGTAGTTGTAAACGAGCGTTAGTAAATCATTTCATCTCAGTTTCTTCACAGGATACATTATTCGTCATTTTCGTTCTCTATAGTCTTTCAGGTGTGTCTCCCTTCTGGAGTGACGATCCTGACATAACTCTGTCCAATGTTACTCAAGCTGTATGGCAGATGCCTGAGGAGTTGTTTCAAGGTGTCAGTGAAGATGCCAAAGATTTTCTTACCAAGCTGTTGGTCAAAGATCCTAGGTTAACATTTTTTCCTTGTGTTTCAAAAATTGTGAAAAAATGAGTTGTTGTGGAAATTTCTCCTGTTCATCTTTTTTATTTTTTAAAATTTTTTTTTCAAATAATAATTTTAGCAAAAGGATGAAAGTTGATGACGCTTTCCAACATCCGTGGATCAAGGTCACTAAAAAAACCGATCTTTTTCATTTTCAATAATTATTGTGTTACTTATTATTTGTGCTCTTTGTTTCTGTAGGCTGCAAAACAAGAAGACACAAACTCAAATCTTATTTCAACGGAAAGACTTAAAAAATATTACGGCCACCAGAAGGTATGTAGATGATCTCTTTGAGTTTAACTGAAACAGATATCATTGAACGATGTTAACCCTTTATCCACGAACTACCTTCCAATGTATTTCACTCTGTCTAATACCATCGGCTCGTTTTTATTTTGAACAAGGGATTAATCAGTGCACGTGTTATAACGTCCGTCGGAATGAAGAATGAAGATGAAAGAAGACGTCCCGAAGGTAAGCTGGAAACTTTTGAACTGAAATGGTTCGTTTGGTATTTTAGTTCTTTTAAAACAACTATTAATAATGCCTTAATGCCTTTATACGAAAATCTGCAAAATTTATCGACCTACATCTATTAGTTAAGTTGTTCTTATTGAAATCTGTAGTACCTGGAAACGATTAAGAACTTGACCAGCAAGGGAATTTCGTCAGAATGTTCTACTAATTTTCTTATGAAGTGGTTCTCTCTGAATCTTTTTAAACACTTCAGACACAAACCACGGTAGTCTATCAATCATTTATCAATAAAGGTTTTAGTATGCCGTACAACTCGTATTATTTCCTCTTCAGGTGAGAAAATCAAGACTGAAGTCAACACAGAAGTCAGCAACGAAAATAACGACAACAACAACGACTCACCAAGTTCTCTTGTTTCCGAACTAACAAAAGAAAGGGACGACCTACAACAGCAACTTGACGAACTTTTAGAAAAATACAGCAGTATGGAAGACGAACTTCGTGCAGTAAAAACTGCTAATAAAGAACAAGAAGAAGCCTTAAATAAAATTCAAAAAAGAAACAGACTTTTAGAAGACAGGAATATTGCGAATCAAGAGGCTACGCAGCGTTTAATCCGGCTAGAATGTGAAAAAAGGGATTTGGAAGACAAATTTCAACAAAAGGACAAGAAGTTTAACGATTTGAGCAAAAAATACGAAAAAATTCGCGAGAAAGCAGCGTCTTATGACTCCATGGAGGAAAAGGTGTTATATCTTGAAAAAGAACGTAAAACTAGCCAAACACAATGTAAAAAGGTGGAAGAGCAATTGAAACAGTTACAAGAAGCTCACGAAGCTTTAAAATCGACAGATGTAGCGAAGGGAAGGTCTTCTATAGCTGAAGAAGACGAAAATGATGTGCTAGAAGACAAAAATGGTCCCCAAGATGATAAAAATAGCTCCTCAAGAGATTCGAATGAATTTGAAGGCAAAAAACAGTCAAAACTTTCGCAGGATACAATTGAAAGCGACAACGAACTTAATAATAAAGTAGAACTTATGTCTAAAGAGCTGGAAATTGCTCAAGCCGAGATTCAGCGGTTGAATAAGACCATCAGTTCTCAACTTGAGGATTTGGAAGAATTGGAGCGCGTTGGGGAGCACAAGAAGAAACTGGAGACGAGATGTAAGGGTCTCGAGGAACAATTGGTTGAACTAGAACACGAGGGAACACAGAGGGAACAAGAGATTGATGAGATGGAAGAGGATATACTGGATTTACAGGTTCGTAGTTCTGATCTAGATATAAAATTGGATCATCATGCTGCTGTAGAACAATTAAAACTTATTATATTTATACAGGAGAAGCTTGAGAAATCCCATAAGGAGTTGCGCGCTGTGTTGGAGGAGAACAAAGCACTGAAACAAGGCTCAGAAAGTGGTGAGAGGACACGTGGGAAAATTAGGGATATTAATGTGCATACAAAAATGGTAAATGGTGACGAGAAATCTTCCAATGTTGCCATAAAGGTGGGTCATATAAACTAAAACGTCCCTTTGAGGGTTGTTGGTAATATAGAATTTTCTTTACTAGGAAACTCGGAACAGTTTAGATTTAACAAAGTTAGTTTACTTGTCTTAATTCGCATTTCCTATTGTAGTATTGTAGTATTGTAGTATTGTAGTATTGTAGTATTGTATGGTATGCTCAACACTGGTCATACATGTTAGACAGCTAAAGAAGACAGTTTAACACTGATACAGCTATTTATTATTCAGGAAGTTAGTTTAGTTTAGATTTCTTCCTGTAGTGACACTGAATTAACAAGAGATGATCCTTACTGGACTCTAGGGAGAACAATTTGGAACTGATAGAGCTATCTATTATTCATAAAGTTAGTTTAGGTTTCATCCTGTAGCATCCTATCAATAAGATATGATCCTTACTGGACCTCTATAGAAAGAACAGTTTAAAACTGATAAAGCTATCCATTATTGATAAACTGTTAGTTTAGTTTGGGTTTCTTCCTGTAGTAACACTGGACCCTACCGTTAGGGATATTTTCCTTACTGGACCTCTAGCAAGGAAAGTTTAAAACTATAATATAGTTATATAGTTATTGGTTTGGTTGCAAACTACAATATTATCATGAAAAATAATCTAAACTGTCACTTTTTAGCAGGAAGCAAGTGACAGATCGGAAAAAACGAGGGACGTCACAGACCAAAATGGGTCTAATAGGGTCATGAATGGTGACAAGGGATCTCCTAGGGTCAAACACAGGAAAAGATCAGCCGAGCCAGTCGAGGAGAGAAAGACAGAATATGTAACCAAGCCTGCAGTGATGACGAATGGCTCAGAAATCTCCGATGACGACACTGATATCTTTGAAGATGATGCAGAGTTCTCTGCGAAATATTATCAGTTAGAAAAAGAAATTCAAGAACTGTTGAGCGAGAAATTTAGTGAGACGACTGGAAATAACGGTAAGTAATAAATGCCTAAGGCGTTTTAATATCTTTTATCAAATCATTAAATTTAAAAATTGCACAAATTATATACAAAAGATTTGCTAATTTTTTCGAAATTTTGAGTAACTCATTACATGTCTATGAAGTTACAATTATTCTTGTGTGTGGAAGCATTGAATAAAACCAGGAAAGGCTGGTGATTAAACATTAACATTTTTTGCATTTGTTGGCCTTGTTTTATTCTATGCTTTCGTAAACTATATAACGATACTAACTGTATCAATGTCATGAGTTAGTAGAGAGTTTCACGACGCGACTAGAGAAGACGCATTAGAAAAGCTTGGTAACTAGCGCAGCAACGCGTCTTTTGTAAATTCCAAGCCTTTCTAACGCGTCTCCTCTCGCCGCGTCGTGAATCGTATTACGAACTCTCTAGTGTGAATTTGGCAAGAACGAGGGAAATTTTACTTTGGTTGCAATTTTTATCGATATTATTAGCAAGAATATTTTCGACGTCGAAAGTACTAATTATATAATATATGCATGTGCAAATGTCGTTCAGCTGTCGTCTAATAGGAAAAAATGTCAATTCGAACGAAATTTATCCATATTCATCACATCGCACGTAGAGTTCAGCTTTGTATATTCTAATATTCAAGAATTAAGACTGGCTGCTTGCAATTTTGTACAATTAATAATAAAAAAACTCCTAATTCCCACGTTTTATATCAGTGACAGTGCTGGATTTTCAATATACGCTTATTTAATACGCACAACATGTTTATTTATTTTACCGAATTTATATTGTATAAAGTTGAAATTTATAACTATATAGCACTGTTTTAGAATGTTATTTTCACTCTTCAGTAATTTTAATGCCTTATAATAATTACTAATTAGTCAGATAATTAATGATAATTAGTATCAGTAATCAACAGTTTAATAATCTTCAAAATGAAGTTACTAATGATTTTATGCAGTATGCAACAATATTGTTTTGTTCGTAAAGATAGCGGCAATTATACGTAAATGACGTACGTCATATGTTAATTGTGATAATGTACTAATATATTACTGACTTTTATAATTAATATTATTAATACAATGATGATATCTTATATACCTTACATACTATATTTTTTATACAATCTTGTATTTTACTGACAGAAATTATTTTTGCTGCAAATGTTATGATTCTAGGGAAAATTATTATAAGACATACGAAAATGATAATAATAATAGTACTGGGACCGCGAAACAGGGGGCGGGGCCATGCCCCACCCCACTTTTTCGGTGGATGAAAAATGACCAGATAAAATCCAGCTTACTTGCGTGGAATAGCTCCCGTGCTATCCTAATAATTTTATAATTTTTTGGAATCGCTTGTTTTTTCATTTTTGTTTATGAATCGAAAGAGAAGACTCATTTAAACAGCAACTTACTCCCACTGAATCCCTGAAAACATTTGCAGCAGAAATTATCGGCGAAAAGGCAAAAAAATCGTGGATTAAATATGGTAGAATTAACAACAGTATAATATTTTTATAATCATTTTATATTTTCAGCTTTCTCTGACGTTTCTTCTTTGAGTCGATAGCTTTTCGTTTTTTCTATTTAATAAATTTAGTTCGAACAACTCTTCAGCTGTATCTCTATATAGATTAAATTGTTTTTTATTTGAATGACTGATAAAAAATGTTCCAATGCTATAATTCGCCGTAGATTTGAAATCTTGTTATCCTAAACCAACTCAAAACGGTTTTGTCAAAACATTTCATAAAAAATCAAAAGTCCAAAAGATGTCGGTCAGGAAAAGCTGGAAAACGAACTTGAATTATTGCTCTAAAACAAATTGGTATTTGCAAAAAGCACGCACTAACAGCTAATATTACAGACTACACTTCGGGTAGAAATGTATTTTACTCAAAATTAATATTGTATTTTTTCGTAATTCGATCTATATAGGCTATATATACTACTAGCTGAACATGTATATTTTATATATATTAATTGTAAATAGCAATGTATCGAGTGCGTATATCAACTAACAATATAACACTAATCATTGTCTTGTGTACTGGTTATTTTTTTACATAGCTCAAAGAAAACTAATTTTTATCAAGAGTGAATTTCAAGAGATTTAGAGACGGACTTAATTTGTTAATTTTGTAACTTAAAATTTATATGTCATAAAAAATGTAATATATGAATTATAACATGAATGAATCTAATGAAATTATTCTAAACCGTAAAATTTTATAACAAAACTAATTTAACCGCTTAATATGGCTTATGCATTAATGTACTAATATACTACCGACTGATATAATAATAGTAATATATATGATAATAATACTATTATATATGATATGATGTAATAATATGATAATAATTCCTTATAATTCATATTTAAATATGATAATACAATAATAATAATAATACTATTTTTTAAATTATAATAATCATATACTATGTATATAATTAACTTAACAAATTATCAATGTATACTATTAATCAAGTAGTAGTTATAATGATAATATTAATTAATTAATTCAAACTAATTATTACAATTAACAATATAATGACAAGAAATTAAAACTATACTGATTAGTGATTTTTTAACACACAAATAACATTGAAACACTATAAATTATAAAACATACTGATAATGTCCTGCAGAGCATGGTTAAGATTTTATAGTGTATTTTTAATAGTTTTATATTGTTTAAAAAAGCAATCAATAATTGTAAAACATGCTATTGAAAGCCGGACGTGAAAAGTCGGGTTAATTTTAAAGTACTAAAGTGTTTTATATTAACGATTCGAAAAGTCTTTCAAATTTTAAAATTTTCCTGCAAAATTTTACCTCTCAAAAACGAGATAAAATAATATCAGTGACACAAAAATTTAAGCGCGGTTTAATTTTTGCGCATGCGTGCAAATACTTATCCCACAAAGTCTGCCTGCATTGTGTGACTATATAAGATTTTTTATTCGATACTCAATCTCGAAACCAGAGCCCACAATACTGTACTATATAAATTAAATTTGCTTACTATTTTTTTTCAGGCCGCCTGGCCTGTAAAACAAAATAAAACAGAAAAAGTACTATTAAATTTAGTTGTCTTTGTGAGATACCAGGTTTTTTAATTCGATACCAGCTTACCAGTACAGATACTTAAAACAATAATACTATCCAGTTATGATTCAGTGATCAAAATTTTCCATTGTCTTTTCATTGTTTTCGAAATGGTAGAATATCGTATTAGGACAATTAGGTAAAATGGACTTATCATCCTCAGTAAATCAGTCACAAGTGTGTTGCCGGGGAAGTCATGCCTGATGACAGTGTTTTCGCGCAATTTGATTGGTTGGTCACCTCCGGACCAAAACAAAATGTCCTCGGAATGGTAACATGGTAAGTTTAACCCATTCAACGTTTATGCGCGAGGGCACAAATTTTTATAAACTTGAATTAGTTGTTTTATGTGATCAAACATAATGTCATTAATGTGCAACAATGTAGGATAATGTTCTGGGCCGCAACGTATTGGAATCTTGCCTTAATTATCAGGTTTATTTCATTTACTGATTTAAATTTTATCTTGATAATACCATACAGAAAAATAATTATTACGGTTGCGCCTTAAGTATCGTGTAAAGCTTTCGTTCAAAATTTTAACAATTAAAAAGCTTGATTACCATCCCCAAAAATTCCGGTGTAAAAATATATCCTTTTCAATTCAGTATAAAGCTCATATTAATATTGACTGCTTTTAATTCTTCTACCTGAAGCATTTCAAAAAGACATGGCTTTATGCCTTTCCCAACCACATGAAATAAGGGCTTAGCTTAATCTTTACTCCGTTAAATAATTTAAACTAAGTGATCAATTAACATTTTTTGTGTCCACAAATTTCCACCCACGCGCAATAAAAAATTCCATACACTTTATAGTCAGTATTTTTGTCAATACACTTTCGTAAACAAACAGACATATGTCGATGGTTGTCAACAGTAAAAAATGCCAGAAACGAAAAATATAATTTGTTAGCTTGTTTCTACAAGTACAACTACTGAACTACAACTGAATTTCACCATGCACTCATAGCCCCCCAAATATCGTTCTTTGGCCATATATGTCGAAGCAAACATCAGCAAATATTGCTCGCTCCATTGAACTTGTCATTGCACAAAATTTGCATGTTTGACATTAATGTTTTATATTACAGTACAAAGGTCTCTGTTTGAGTCTATATAGCATGCAGGGTCATGGTTTGAAATTAAGCAATTTAGAATTTCGAAAATAAATTCTGTTATTACTTTTATGTACTTTTGTTATAGAAGGGGAAAGTGACAATGCGAATATTAAAGATCCTTCAAGTCACGTAAACGAAACAACTTCGAAAATATCTTTGCCTCGAAATATGGATATCAAACAACTACGACAGCTCAGCCGGAAACTTATGAAGGCAAATAAAAGCTTGATAGCTATGAACGAAAAACTCTACAAGGATAAGGAACAAATTGAACGACAAAATGAACAGCTTCAGAACGAATTTGGACAGAAATTACAAACGCTTGAGAAAGAAAACGAGACATTTAAGAGACTGTTGAAGGCAGAAGACAAAATAAATTCTGTGGATGAGATTTTGAGTAAAACCACAATTGAAGCGTTAAAGACTGAGCTGGCTAGCCAAGGAGCAACGAGCTCGGAGCTGAAAATGGTTGTGGATGACGAAGCGAAACCATCGAATATTCCTGAATGCTCGCAGAATGAAAATGATGTTATTCAGCTTGAAATGGTAAGCACATTTTCTGAAGATAATTATGACAAGCATTTACAACTAGCAGTTATAGGTATCATTCAATAACTGCTCTTATATAGCTCGGCTCCAAAAGTCCATCTATATACATCGAATTCACTACGTTTCAATTTGACCTAGATAAAACACTTATTGACACCTTTTGGAGGAAACGACTGATGTTACATCATAGATATCTTATATCTATGTGTCACATGTCTCCATGCATGCATTGCATATAAATCCACCAAACACAGGGTCAGGCCTAGCTGCCATGGTGTTGTGCATAAAATACTATATATGTACTGGGTTTTTACCATGAATATACAAACTTTAACAGTACAAAGACAGGACAAATGATAATTATAACAGATAAGACAAAACAGGATTTATAGATTAGACAAAAAAGACAAACATTTCTTTTGACCAATAGTCAATATTCAATGGACCATATCATTATTTAGCGGACATGCATCAATGTCATTATTTTCAGTTTTTAAATATATACGAATATATAGTATAGCTTGTAGATATAGTGTAGGTGAAATAAGGAATAGATGAAGGCAGGAAGATTTATCCACGAATTGTATTTTTAACACAATAGTGGGTTAATTACAAATTGTAAAGCAAAACATATTCATCAAATAGTGTTGTATATATTGTTATATAGGTTTTGTTGTTTGTGTTAGAGACTGATACGGGGATCATTTTCATGAATTTGCATGCATAGGGTCTGCACGTATTAAGTTTGACATTTGTATAAGATGGCTTGAGAAGGTCATTGAGTTGCACCTGTATAAGGAACACGTGTGCGACTTGTTTATTATGTGAGCAAAATGACTATACAGTACCACACGCTTATAAAATCTCACATCTTGTATCGATATTGAGTTCTAAACTGTTCTCACAGTAAGAGTATCCCTAATTTGTTCAGTATTACTACAGGAGGAAATTGGAGTAACTGTAAGAAACATGGGACGATCTTTTGTCGAGTTAGCGAAATTTAAAAATTGTGATACCAACAAAATATTGTTCAACTGACATTGTTCCATTACAGGAATGATTATAATGGTCATCATTTGTGGGAATCAATTACATTCATGAACCGCTTAGCTTATCGTCACTAAAAGGATCTACAGGAATAAAATATTTAAGCCTGTCACGATCTTTCTCAACGGCTAGTTTATAATAGTTTATACCTGTAAGCCACATATAAATCATAAGTATTCTCTAGTTATAATCACTCCGCGTATTTTCAGTTCTAAAATGTTGTACATTTCGGCTGATGAGAACGATCGTGACTCAATCTTCACGACCATATGGAAACCAGGTTTTACCTTACTCTCTTTAGAAAATTAAAGCAATGAAGAACGACAAATCGCTGATGGTATTCAGGTACGAAAACGAGCTCGAAGAATCGCACAATTTCTATGAGGAAGAAGAGCAAAAATTAAAAACATACTACGAGGAACGCATCGCTTCTGTTGAGAAACAAAACCAGAACTTAAAATCTCAAATTAATGGTTTAATGTCCTTCAACGACAACAAGAGAAACAACTGTGAAGTTCATACCAAACAGTTGAATGACCTAAAGCGTTTACATCAGGACGAATTACAAGAGGTTGAGAAAAATTTAGCTTTAACTTTGTCACAGCAACTTCACTCGCTGACTAATTTATCCGAGCAAGAAAAAACTGCTATTACTAAAGAAAAAGACGCGGAGATAAGTAGATTAAGCGAAAATTGTCGAGAGTTGAACGACGTTATTGCAAATCTACAAGAACAGGTTGGAAATTATCCAGAAATTCTGGAAAAATGCAAAGATTTGGAACGTCAGCTAAGCGAGGAAAGAGAGCGCTGTGAAGCGTTAGGAAAAGAAGTTGAAGAGCAACGACAAGAGCAACAACAACAACAGCAAAAACAGCAACAACAACAGCAGCAGCAGCAGCAACAACAGCAGCAGCAACAACAGCAGCAACAACAACAGCAACGACAGCAACAACAACAATGCGAAAGTTGTGAGCGATTAAGAAGTCGTGTCCATGAACTCGAACACGAACTGGTCGCTCTACGAAAATTGGAAGAAGACAACATCTTACTTGCAGGCGAGAATGAAAAGCTTATCGAGCAGTTAGAAGTCGAGAGACAAAAACTAGATTTGATGACAAACAATAACTTGCCGGACAGCGAAACCAAACTCAAGTTGGAAGAACTACACAACGAAAAAAGCCCGTCGAAAATGAAAGAAAATTCGAAAAAGTATTTAAAGAAGCGTGTATCACAGCTTGAGAACGATTGTAAGGACTTGTGGAGAAAATTGCAAAGCGAAGTGCTCAAGAGTAAACAGAAAGAATTGGAAATTAATCGAGAGACGACGGAGAAGGAGCGAATACTTCAAGCACTTCACAAATCACAGATTTCCAACACGCATGAAAACGAGACTCGGCAAAGTAAAACGAGTAACGTTTCGTTGAATAGTTCAAACAATGATGACGAGACGGCATCGATAAATGAAGACAAAGATAATGATTATTTTGTTGTAAAAGAAAAGTTGAAAAAATCGCAAAGCAGGACACATTTACTACAGGTAAATATGTCGTCATATGTTGTTTGCATTCGTAGTACACTCGTAAAAATCTCACAACTTATTACCAAGATGTGTTCGCAGCAGGCTTGCAGCAAGCTTGTCAACAAGTTGCGGTAAGAATGCTGTCATATTTTATCAAGTTGTTACAAGGTTATCACTTACAACTTGCTGACAAATTGTTGAATTGCAGGACGATAACAAGTTATTGGAACAACGGGTAACAAGTCTGTTGAACTCAACAAACTTGTAGCAAGTTGTCAACAAGATCTGTTGGCAACAATTGGCAACATATTCCGAAAATTCCGGTATTTCCTGAAATATATCCCGTTTTCCTTCCCAAAATCAGAACATATTCTGTTTCCTGGTTTGTCCACCACATGACAATGAAACAATGTTCAGGGGCGTCAGTATAACAACCATTATCAACGAATATTCTGATCATTAATCGAATGCAATGGAAACACTCGCATATAAATGTCAATCCTATTCATTTTTGTCCGTTAGACCGAGATAGACCGACTACGGGAGAGTTATTCCAATAACCTGAGCAAGGAACTTGAAGATATGGAAAACAAGTGGACACAAAGACTAAGGTAAGTCGATGTTTACTTGGTTATTATTTTTAAACTATCTTTATTCATATTGGATTACTCTAGTATGATTACAGGCCGGAGTACCTGAAGAAAATATATGGTGTTTGGTTAAGTATCTCAGTCACTGTGACACCAACACCCTTTTAGAGATTTTTTACTGATGCGTTTTTAACTTTACAGACGAGAATGCAATGCTGTTCATTCTGAAATGGCTGAGGAGTTCAGGAAACAAAAAGAAGCTTGGAGGAAAAAAGAGTCTGAACTTCACTGCGTTGTAAGTATGTCATAAATCTGACGCCTTGTTACCAAAATGCACCATAAAATAAACACTAATTGAAACTTCGTGTTTTCTATCCCGTAATCTAGATAAAAGAACTTCAAATTCAAATTGAGGAGACAGAAACAGATCGTAAAGGGTTGGAGAAGGAACTGAATGCATTGAGAGCAAAAGGACAAAATGGTCTGACAGTTTCTGAACGTTTAGTAGAAGATAAATCTGATGAAAACAACGGCAGCAAGAACAGTGATAACTACACAGCATCGGTAGAAAAAGAAGACAATCAAATTCAAGGTATTCAAAATTTTATTTAAGTAAAACTTCATGAAGAGCAGTATTCAGTCTGAAAAAATGTGCGGGACTTCAAGTTTCAACCATCTTCTCTTACTGTCTTCAGTTTCCTCCTATTGTAACACTGAACATCGGATCAATGTTTATTCTTGTGCTGCACCTCTCGGAAGAACAGTTTAGAACTAATGAATGAACTACTCCCTGTAGTAACACTGGATCAATAAGAAATGATCCTTACTGGACCTCTAGGGAGAACGGTTTAGAACTGATAAAACTATCTAGTATAAATAAAGTTAGTTTAGTTTAGGTTTCCTTCTGTAGTAACACTAGATCAAGAAGAGATAACACTTACTGGACTTCCAGGGAGAATAGTTTAGAACTGATAGAGCTATCCAGTATAAAGAAAGTTAGGTTTAGGTGCTTTCATAATTAATCCTATTTTAGTAATACGTATATTACTCTAAGTATTAAGTTAATAGTTCTCTTTCTTAGATTACATCAGCGACAGAGACCTACGTCGCCTTGCTTACAAACTAAAGAAAGACCAATGGCTACGCCTTGCAAAACTTCTTTCCCTCTCGGAGACAGAGATTCGTGAAATAGATCAACTGAAAGTAGGCAAAGATGAAAAAGCATTTCGTGTGCTTAGCGAATGGCGGACTTCTGCCGAGGAGATCACCGGTAATCAAGTGTCGCAATTAGCGTTAGCATTGGAAGAGATTCGGCGAAAAGATCTTGCACAGTTTGTGATGGAGCATTGTATGGCTGGTAAAATTAGGAATAAGTTGGTTGGAGTGTAGAAGTACAGAGTTTGGTTTCAGGTTATTTGTATTTTAGTAAGCTTGTCAACGATTGGCTTAACAGTTAACAGCAACTGCAATATTGACTTTAGTCAAAAGTATAAACGTCGGGAGGTCCGGAGGAGTGGTCAAAAGGGCGGACTTGAATTTATATTTCAATGTTGTTAGATGATAATTGAAGTAAAATAGTTGTGATAAAGGTTTCTCCACATTGATTCTTGTTCAATATTCACAAATCTGAGCTGTCTTTTTATAGGCTGGGGCCAGGGCCTGGGGTTTCTTGGGAGTGGGTGTAGGAGGGACAACTCTCATTCCCTGGCGCGTTTCTTGCCCTAGAAATTTTTAAAAATTTTTATGCTCCAGGACTTTCCAGGCGAAGTGGATTAGCACCTAACCTTGTTCACAAATCATGTGGAAATTGCCTTATTTGCAGAAATTATAAGATAAAAGTCATAAAACATAATTTCATTCTCATTTCCTTCAATTCCAATTACATATTTCTTTTCAAATACTATTTCCAAATTTCCTTCCAAAGGCAAGAATATTCTATTATTCTCGGCCATCTTGTCTGTACAAGATGAAGTATATTATTGCCACAGGGAAACGGCTGACCAAATTGAACGATGAAAACAAAAATGGCGATCAAATTAAATGAAGAATTTGGTTTCTGCAATTTTTCTGTTGGTACTACGACCCCGTTTGTTTGCATCGAAGTAATGTTGGGGGAGACTCGATGCAATGAATCTTACTAAGCAAACCAAGTTTGCATGAAGGTATATTTAATATGGCATTTTATATAGACCTATCATTTCATAATAAACAAATTTTGTTTCCAAGGGCATTTAAAATTTTAAAATTTTGTTGTCTTTGTTCAGGGGCTATTTTTCATGATAATAAAGCAAAAAAATATTCGAGACAAAATGAAATACAGTAATATGAGTAATAACACGATGATAAGCGAACCGTGAACAATTCAAATACTGTAGTCAAGCTAGATCAACAAGTGCCTTGCTGCATTATGCATAAGTCAATTCCTGGAGTAACCACCACCCCCGGAACACCCCCGGGAATTTGCCTGATAGACAGTTCACAGGGGTCAGGAATTTGCCTTTCATGTATGTGCATGGGGGCCAGGTATTGTTATAGTCGCTAAGGACCCTGGGGATTTGACAAATGGTTGCCCAGAATCCCACCCGCAAATTTTAAGGCAGCAAAACCTAGTTTCAGGCATGCATGTGGGCACGCTGATCATATTTTGCGCCCTCATGGTCAAGGTGGTGTAAAATTTTTTGTCAGAATAAGGGAAAATTATAACCTGTGCTGTGCAAATTTAAGTACAACTATTGAAGGTTTATGATTTCATTGTTTAAATACTTTTAACCACTCTTAGGGAGTGGTCATTATTTATGGGGAGGGGGGGGATTGGGAAATGGGGAAAATAAGCATTGAAAACTTTTTTGACCCCCCCCCCCCTCCAGACTGAAGGCAAACTTTTTG
>CACRXK020003618.1:0-35301 GCA_902702795.2 Paramuricea clavata | reverse complement strand
TTTACAACATTTCGCAACCAAATTTTGCAGTTTTACTGATTTTAATAAGTTCTTTACGGGAATTTACTTTTTTGGCCTAAATCAAAAATTAGTCTAACATGCAAGTTGTCTAAATCTCAGGGCTTTTACTTTGCTCGCGAGTTCGTTTAGTTGTTTATCCATGTTATATTCGAGAATATATAAAATATATTATTTCACAATGTCGATTCTTCACAACAAGCACGGGTTTTTTGCTCTTGATTCGAGCTAACTCACGATTAATCCCGTTCGGTGGTGCCACTGTGTCGTGAATTGCCTCCTATATTCACAACAACTCACTAAAAGTAGAGATTTCAAACGCTTTTATGAAAAATATATTTATTCTCGCCCCGTCTCAACACAATCACACAAATTCTTGCAATGTACAAACCGCATGCTTTTTGAATGACACTTGCGCATTAATTAACTTCAGGTATGCCATAAACTGTTAAATATTAAATATTGACAATCTCCAACATTTAACACTTATTGGATGAGGTTGAGCAGAATATCAAGAATTATTCATACCGATGTCAATGATATCTGTCGAAGCTGAAGGCTGAGACAGATAAAATTGACTGAGGTCTGAATAATTGTGGAATGTGGATATCCTGCGTAAGCCGAACCCAATAATCTTTTATTATTCATTCTGTGATAGCAACAAATATAACAAACAAAATTTAAGTTTTCGTAAATTTTCCCGCCAATTTGTAATTTCACACAGAACACCGCTGAAATATCTCTGGCTCCGTCCAATAACCTCAGCAGATTACTGTTTCCGCTGAAAATAGTGCGGGCACCTGCAAATACCTAAAATTATTTGTGGGTTTTAAGCCAATGAAAAAATGCGAACACAGTGCAATGAATAATATGTAATATCCACATATAGAACATATAAAAGAACCAAATGACCGTATTTTAGTAATAAATACACACTTAGTCTAACCCTCATTATAGTATATCAAAATACAATGACATTAGGGCAGCTTAGGATACTAGGGTACATTTAACTACCTTAGAATACATACCTGCCAAATATAAATACGCTATAAACAAATTTCCTCAAAAATTGTGAGATTTAAAGACTTTGTCGTGAGACCGTGAGAAAGCATACAAAATTGTGAGTCTCACGACCAAACCGTGAGAGTTGGCAGGTCTGAGAATACATCGGAAATAACAATTATGATCAACTCCATATACATTTAATTTTAATGCTAGTATTTCGGAGTAGAGTGCAAATATTTTGCATATATGTTGAAACGAGCTACTATAGGGTAAAACCGCATTTAAAGGAGATATTTTCCTAAATTGCTTGGAGATTCCAAGAGACCTTGTTTTTTTTAAATGTATAGCATTTAAAATCCCAGAGTCCTTCGTACGTAGGGGGTGAGTGTGAGATTATGACAATACTCAGTCAATATAGTCATGTATATTAGTGCACTGTAGTTTGATATTTAACTGTTAGCTTCACTGTATTTTCATAATGGATAAATTTTTTTCTTTAAAAATAGTTTTCAAATGAGAATAGTGGGGTGTGTTCTAAAATGAAATGAATCAAGAACAGGAAATATTGAGAGTCCAGTTAAGAGGTACTTTGCTGGATTTGTTGAGACAGATTGAAAATTTAGATTCCGAACAATTAGATGGTGTAGTATTTAGGCTTGAACAATTGGCTTCTCACATTATTCGCCTTTGTGATGTCAACCTTGTTGATGATGAAATCCAGTACCTTGTCACTGAAGCCATGCAAAATTTACAAAGAGCAGAACATATGACCTCTCCAAGACCTTTTACGATAAACGTTGTTCATTCTGGTAGAGCTGGAAGGCCTTACTTTGATATAAGTCAGGAGCTACTGAATTATTTTCTAAATTATCAGTTCTCAGTGCCAGATATTGCTAGAGCTTTGGGAGTGTCACCAAGTACTATATTCAGGCGCATGAACAAGTATGGACTAGCTATAAGAAATAATTTGCCTTATCTCTCAGATGAAGAGCTTGATAGTAAGGTCAGAGAAATCCTACTGGAGTTTCCAAATGCAGGTTACAGAAGAGTCATTTCCCAATTGTCTGTTGCTGGATTGAAGCCATCACAAATTCGAGTCAGGCAATCCATGCAACGAGTTGACCCCCAAGGAGTTGCAGTCAGGTGGTTATGTTTGACTCCTAGAAGGAAATACAGTGTGTCTGGACCATTAGCATTGTGGCACATAGATGGAAACCATAAATTAAACAGGTCAGATGGACATTAATTTGACATAAAATTATTACATGTAGCAATAATCATTTACCTTTGACATTGATCCGGCATTTTTTGGTACATAAACCAATAGTAATCATAATCATACATACATCACAAATGTGCACACACTTACAGTATGTCTGTATAAGTACACCTTTGACATACAGTGTACACATATAAGTACACATGTACTACGGAGTATTAGCAGGGACACCGGAAGCAGGGTGCAGAGAGGGCATCGCGCCCCTTACCCTTTAGTAAGGAGGAAAGGAGGGGGGGGGGCAAAAGTGCTCTTGGATAAAAAACCCCGATAATCTGTGAAAAATATGGAGGAATAATGATTAAAAAGTATGAATTACTTGTGAAATTGACATATTAAATATTGAAATGTATGTTAAATTTTCTGGAATATTGTGACAAAAATCGGGTTAATTTTTAAAAGTTAGGGGTGAGAAAAAAATGTTTACCCTTTTTTTGATGAATTGCCCTTTTTTGTTGAATTATAGTGCCATCCCCCCCCCCTTGAATTGCCCTTATGTCGACATTGCCCCCTTATGCCCTACCCTCGCTCCGGCGTACCTGAGCAGTTAGACTTGCTCCAAGTCCCCATTTCCCGTATCCACTATATTGCAAAAAATATGACGTAGCTCGGGGGAGGGCAACGTGAAATAGGGACTTGTCAACATCAGACCGGAAGTAAAGCCAACACAAATCCCAGTAAATGTATCTGTTCAAAACTGAACAGGTAAATTTTGAGTATATTACTATATGAACAACTAATTACTTCTAAACTGAGAAAAATTGAACAAAATCCAAACAAGAACAAATAAAAATAAACAGAACATGAAAGTTAAAGACTTGCTAAATTTAAAATGAGAAATCTAAACGACTTCTTCTGTATTTTATACTGTGTCCAACGTTGACAAGTCCTTATTTCACGCCGTCCTCTGCGCGCTGCGTCATGTTATTTCCACTATAGTGGGTCAGAGAAAAAGGGACTTGGTGCAAGTAGACTGAGTAGTAGAATCTTGAATCTTTCAATTGATTGAGATCGAAACTTGAATTTTTAAACAGATGGAAAATGGTAATACATGGTGGAATAGACGGCTATACACGAATACCAGTCTATTTAAAGTGCCACACAAATAATCGTGCTGAAACAGTCTTGGATTGTTTAATTGGTGCTGCATGTGAACGAGCACTTGGAGAGTTGGAGGCAAGGTTATTTACAATATAGAATTAGGACTGCTGGAAACAGAAGCCTTATGCAACTTTATATTCTTGGTCTGCTCCAGTATAGGGGTTCCCAACATGTTGCCATTGACAATTTGTACCAGCCAACTACATTGGTAAGGTTTGATGTAAACAACATACATTTAAGTATATGTGAATGCCTTTCGCTTGTTGTTTCACATAATACCTCAAGAAATGGAAAAACAAAGCCAAACTTTCATCACTTGTAAAATTGTATTAAAATTAATATGTTACTTTTCCTTACATAGGAGGAGTTTGAACAATATGGAATTGACTGGGACGGTCCTCTTACAGCAGAGATTGATGTCGATACAGTAGAAGTGCCTGAAACACATTGCCCATTATCCGAAGAACATTATGAAGAACTTATTGCCTCAATAGATCCAATACGAGAAAGTAACTCCTATGCCATTGATATTTATTTAGAGACAATCGAATTTGTCAATACCCACTTGCAACAATAAAGTAAAGCGCACAGTCGCCATACGAGTTATGGACAATGTTTACAATTTGTTCCACAATAAATTTAAAAGTTTGCAGGTGAACAAATGATATTGCTCGTACAATTTATAGGATCAACAGTACAAGTTTCACTCGCCTAATCTTGTACTGTTAATTCTTAATTATCGATTATCATTTATACATTACTTATTAATAAACCTTACTAATGTCAAACCGTAAAACTACTGAACAACATTTTTGAATTTGATGGTTCATTTTACCATAACACAACATAATATAATGGTCAAAGGTCTGTAGACCAGGTGTTTCGTGTAATAGAAGTGATCAAACCAAATTGTGCGAAATCTACACGTGCGCAACACAATCATCTGAGATGAGTGCTGTCTCATGAATGGTCTATTCCAAGTGAACCATGCAGCATCACTATGTCCATATATTTCTTGAACATTTCATACGTTTTATGCATCGTAGGGAGGGTGAGTGAGTAAAAACAAGTTTCCGCGTACGGTAATTTACCGGTGCCATAGTCGAACTTCACTTGTAGCGAACAACTTCTTGGTGGCAAGATATTTGTGGCCGTCCAAAAACAACACATATCAGTCAAGGTAGGTTTTCCTAGATATATGTAAGAATATTCATCAGTTTTTAAAATTAATTCATTGTTTTAAACATACGTACATGCAAAATTTTACGAAACAGGCCTTATAAACCTGTAATAATGTGTAACCATGACGATACCTGATTCATATTTCGCCAGATCTGACAGATATTGAAACCAGAAGGAAATTGTATTTTCGTGACCTTCAGTCTCTTCGAAAACCGACACAGACTTCACTTCATCAAATGTGTTGAATTGTTTTTCCCATGTTGGAAAAATACTTTCTAGTACATCAACCGTACAGCATGCCAGAAAAGAATGCAATTGGACTTCGTTCATACCTAAACATGTAACGACACAAACTGTTCGCCACAGTAAGTTAATGTCACCAGAACATATAAACAGGCCTTTCCAGAGCGGTTTTCACTCTGGAAGTCTGGAATAAACCAACATGTAGACATAGGGTCCTGTAACATATGAAAATTGACTTATACTGTATTATAGACCACTTGGGTTATACATTCATGTTTTGCTTTTTATTAATTGGGGTTTTAAGGTCAGATAAGTTTGAAAAATTGTTTAACCCATTAGAGTGGGAAATTTCCCCCTGACGAGCAAAATCGTCTGGCGTTAGACAGAGTAAAAGAATAAAGTATGGCGCATTTGGGCGCATTGCTGCTTAATGGGTTAACAGCGAAAAAACGGAGACATGAATTCTGGGTGGGTTCTCCAAGTAATACTCTTGTTGTACCACTTTCGCGAGCGAAGGCTCGAAATAAAACACTGGTCTTCCACAATGTACTAAAGTACATTGTGGAAGAGCAATGTTTTATCTCGAGCCTTCGCTTGTAATTTCGTGACTACATTGTGCTTACCCTTCAATATGTCGTCTAGTTCTTGCTTTCGCTTATCAATAACCTGATACATCATCAGTCCTTGGGCAATTAGCTTTCGATCAGAATGTAGAAGATCAATATCCAGACCCGACTCAAATACATATGGTGTGAGATCTTCCTTTAGTTGTTCGGGGATTCTAACATCTGGGGCAACATCTTCAAGCTACAAATAACAGTGGCATTTACTAGATGTATTGCAAATGGTAATTAGTGCAGTAAGTTTGTTTTACTCTTCGTAAAAGCTCCATAACTGATACAAATTTCACTAAAAATAAAGATATAGAGGAAAACGTATCATGTATATGCCACATAGGCGAGAAAGATAATGCTAATAGAACAAAGCGATGATACTTACTTGTGATATATATCCCCGGAGGTCTATGTCAGGTATGTCTTCTAAAGTTATACTTGAAAGAATAGTTTCCGCGCCAGAACCGTCGCAACCATCTGATGCTGATGCAGTCCAGTATCTCTTCACCACTGGCGAAAGGCCATAAAGCAAGGGGCCCCAGTGTAATACAGAATGCCCAATAATTCTTCCAATGGCTTTGAATGCACCAGTTGACCTCGCCGATTGATCATGGGTCGGAAGTTTGTGATCTTCTTCCCCTTCGAAAAAGAGTATTGGCTTTCCTGTTCCACCAATTCCTTCGTGCACAAGCTTCATGGCACATAGGAAGAACTCTCGAATCGGACCACTCCCAACACCCTCTTCGCCCTCAAATCTTACACGTGGTTTCGCTGTTAGTTTACACGTCTTATCTTTATAATAGCCCAGTATGTCCCTCTTTAATTCCTCCGTGCCCTCTTCTCATGAAACAACGAATCGCTGCACTACCGATTCATCAATGACATTTTTTCTCAGTTCATGTAAGGTGCAACCTTGACTTTCTGCGCTATCTTTGCTAGTCGTTGTCGCAGAAGCAATACCAGAAATGGACATTATAAGATCATCATCTAAATAAATACAAGCAGATTAAAAAGCATTCCCTTTTCACTTGGAGCTACAGAAGGTCAAATATGATACACATAATGAGATACTGTAGTAACATTTGCTACACTTGTGCACAACCCTTCAATCAACTCTTTTGCAACGGGAAAAATTGTAAATATTTACGTATTAAGACAATGTTTTTAATAGATTTTAAAAAGAATTAAGAAGAAATTTCATCAATCCTCTCTTAAGGTTACGGGACACAAGGTTGCCACAACAGCCTAGCTGTTTCATCCAGGAGAAATCATCAGGCGGCTCTGATGATTCTTCTTGGATGTGTGTGTGTTTGACAGTAAGTAAAAATTAAAAAATCTTTTTTGCCTTTATGGTATACTTACCACTCTCACCTAGCAACGTAGCCGTTGCTGCTTCAATGCATCCATCCGCATTTTCCATTGCCTGTCTAACCTCTTCAGGTGGTAAGTTGGAGAAAATAGTCTGCAGTTGACTCAAAGCTTAAAAAATGTAAAATAATTTACAGACTCGATGTAGAGACTTCGTGCCTTTATGGCAAGTTCTTCCGGTGTCACAGGAAATTTGCCCCCCCCCCACCCGAAATCCCCCAGCCAAATATCCTAGGGAGTGGGGCCCCCGAGGGTGCAATATGGCCCCCGAGGATATTTGGCCCGGGGGGGGGGCAAATTTCCTGGGACACTGGTATCAGTAACAGTAATTATTAAAATGAGTCAATAGTAAAAGTTACAAAGCAAACAAAGTTACATGAAATAATGGATTAAGTAAAGGCAATGTTACACGCACAAGGCAATTTTTACCACAAGTTGCAACTGACTCGTACTCAGTCGTCAATTATGATTTATATAGATCAGTGAACTGAGTTGTGTGATGCACCATTATTTTTTCAATCCTTATTTGAGGGACTGGGTACGAGTCAGAAGTTGCCAAGGCATTTCTAGCATAGACAGATGTTATAATAGCAGTCACAGTGAAGTAGTCAGCACAGTCTGATTTCTACTAATGGACGGATTTTATGGGGGTGCGCACCCCCCAAAAATATTTGGCACCCCAAAAAGTTTTCCCACCCCACCTAGAGAAATTTGCAGCACCCCCTCCCCCCGAAAAAAAATTAAATGACAGTAGTGTGAACTAAGTAAGACAAAGATTTTGAACTAAATACGACCAAAAAACAAGAATTTTGAACTAAATAAGACAAAAAATCTAAAAATCTCCTGGGGGCTTTGCCCTTTCCCCCCCCCCCATTAACAGCATTTACCCCTACACCTCGTTTGCCAGCCAGCGCTTCTACTTTCTTGAAACATTCTTTACACAACATGCGTTTAAGAAGCGAAAATGTTATGTAAAGAAATATGGAGATAAATGTTGACAAGGGAGCAAATTCCATCATCATGTTGAAGCGAAAATTGTCTCGTGTAACAAGGCCTTAACCAGATGTAAATTTAATTTATGTATACTGTATACTTCTAGCTATCTAAATGGTACATTGGCCAAACCTACCACTACACGTATATTTTTGAAATTATTTATACACTGCATATGCCAGCATACCTCCTGTTTCCAAATTTATCTCATCACTTTCCAGGTCTTCACAGTCACTAAAATATAACAATGTCCAACTAAGTGAAATTTACATAGTCAATTAACTGCATTGCGGTACAAACTTTTGAAAAAACATGTGAAATTCATAGGAATGTGTTTGATACTGTTTTCCCAGAAACCTGGATGGTATCAGATAGCAGTACACCGGATAAGGAAAAATGGATCCGGATACCCGGTTAAGTACCCAATACTGGGTACTCATCATGGTTCCCATATACAGTAATTTATTTCAGTACATACTGTGCAACAACAGTACGGAAGGAAAACAATATATACGTATCACAGTAAATCCCTTATACTGTATTTTCTCTAATAACCCCACAGGTCCTATTTTAAGGCACTATTCAGGGGGGAGTTATTAGAGGGGGGCTTATAAGAGAAGGGGTGCTTATTTATCAATTCATAAAATGACAAAAATACAAATTCTACTATTTAACAAAAAAGATATAGATTTAAACTGTTAATATCCCAGCTTAGAAAAAACTATCTTTTCAGGTCACTAATGTGTAGGCCAACCAGGTGAATTGCGACCTCCTTTGAAGTTGACATTAAATCTGATCAAAACAAAGATGTTTTGTGCTAAAGTGGGGGGTGGGGGGTAACTAATTCATTCCTTATGATAAACACGGACCTTATTACACAGGGGCTTATTTGAGAGGTGGTTAACTAAAGGGAATACAGTACCCAATACTAGTAACAGTTATTTCATCATAATCTCTTGAACTCCCTCCTCCACATATTTCCAGGTGTGCACGCATTGTGTCCATCGCTATGTCCTGGTGACAATTGACACATGCTACTTTCGGGCTCATGGAAATCTGAAACAAACAGAACAGCTTTGTTGAAAACAGGTTCAATCGTCTGCATATTTTGTATCAATAGCTGAAAACTACAACGAAGCTTATTTATATGCACTGTAGTTATTTATGACAGTTTATCACCCACCTGGCTCTGAGCTGGATCTGTTAATGCTACTGGCTTTAAAACAATGTCCCTTTGCAATGGTCTTATATAGCCTTTCGCTGATGCGATTGTCGACTTCAAATACAGGACAGTGTACCCAACAGGGGGGATAGAAATGACCATTAATTGGCGTGAACTTCTCTCCCCTGTCCTTAATATTTCATAACCACCCACTTCAGCCAACATTGGGAAAGCCTGTAAGATTTTCTGGTGAACATGATCACTGTTCCCACTTTTTGTAAAAGTAATGGTTTGTTCCTCCAAACCTGCAAGAGCCATGTTCATTTTGTCCATTGTTGAAGGTGGAGTGACTGCATTTCGTTTTGTTAAACACATAAACGTACGGGACCACGTATTTCGTATTGGCACAGATATTTGATCTCCAGTTGATGTTGTCACCATCCTTCTTTTTGGGGGTGGTTTGGTTTTACCAGCCCTTGCACTTGGAGGTCTGTAACCAAACAAACCCCTGTGCTGCTCAGCAGCTGTTCTTCTTGTAGTAGGTATATGACGGGAGCTTAATGTCTGACCTTGACTGGATGTCTGACTGGACAGCTGACCATGACTGAATGTGTGATTTTGAGTGGACGTCTGGCTTTCACTGGGTGTATGGGTTTGACTGGGTGTCTGTGTTTGACTGGGTGTCTGACCTTGACTGGGTGTCTGACCTCGACTGGGTGTCTGGCCTCGACTGGGTGTCTGACCTCGACTGGGTGTCTGTATTTGACTGGGTGTATGGGTTTGACTGGGTGTATGGGTTTTACTGGGTGTCTGTGTTTAACTGGGTGTCTGACCTCGACTGGGTGTCCGACCTCGACTGGGTGTCTGATCTCGACTGGGTGTCTGTGTTTCACTGGGTGTATGGGTTTGACTGGGTGTCTGGGAATTTTCCAGACGATTAACTGCATTTAACAGATTCTCTGCACATTCCCTCAATAAATTTTTGGCGTTGTCATTCATTTGTTCTATACAATTGAAATATCATGCAATTTAAATAACAATAACTATGATCATTTCAAAAGAAAATATAATTATCAAGTGTAAAAACTCCAATTATGTAGTTGGTAAATGCAGGGCCAACTGCCTGAGGCCCTCATATTTTTCAGACAGTTGCCTCCTCCCCTTTGTGAATTAATAACAATCATGTATACAACATTGTATAATAGAACTTTCATAATATAATAAAAATGGATTAAATTCATTAGATCAAGCACTAGCCAACCCCAGACATCTGTCGGCATATACTGAAATAAAATGCAGTGAACACACTGTTGTAACTTTGTTACAGTTTAGTTGGCATTGAAATAACTTATTCTGTATTGCCTTAATCTCAATACCATTCCACATACCTTATTCATAAATCACAATGAGGTCCCGTATCCTAGGAAACTGTGAGTATTATAAAAGCACCAAATTTCAGAATCATTCAATGCCGTTTCATAGGATATGATGCTCTGTTGACGAATTATGAATAAGGTTTATTGTACTACTACAAAAAGGTATCATATTACAAATATGCAAATATGGATACTATTAATAATTTATTCATACCTTTTGTTATGTAAAGCTCGAGGCAAATCGATCGAACAGTTTGGGATGCGAAGAATTGCGAACAGAACACGTGTACATAACGTGTTTCCTCTTATAAAAAAACAATTCACTCAATTTATTATTCTAAATTATTTTTTTACGGGAAATTTACGGGAGGAAATTTTTATTAAATATTTGGGAAATTGCACATTTTAATGTGGAAACACGGGTGTTGCAGTGGTGTTGAACGACTCGGCTAATGCGAAAGTCTTCTGCTCGACTCCGCTATAAATGCTTAATCGACTCCGTAAGCTTGTGCTCGTTCCCGCTAATGTTAAAGTTGTCTGCTCGTTTCGGTAAAGTCTTGTTCGATTTTGGCTTGTCTGTTTGACTCCAGTGAACATTTCTCGATTTGGAACGGTGATGCTTTATACAGGGGCGGCGCTAACCCTCTTCGAGTGGGGTGTGTGTGTGAGTGATCTCTTGCCGACTGTTGTTTGGTAATTTTGCCGAGTCATTAGCCTATAGTGAGGGTCCTGAAGCGGGGTGGGGGGTCTCAATCCCATTTTCCACCTGAAATTTTGGCAAAATCCCAGTCCCAGTTGGATTTTTATTAGAAATCCCAGTCCGAGTTATTGAAATCCCAGTCAATAAAAACCCCTTTATTTATCGGTAGAATAAACAGTTTTAAGACCTTTTAAGCCACCGTGTGTGCAAGTGGCGGACACTTTATGAAATATTGGAGGGGTATCTTTGGCCAATCCAGTTTTGCCGACTGAGATAACAATTTGCCGATTAGCTGACGAGTGTCCCCCCTGTAGCGCCGCCCCTGGCTTTATACTTTGTACTGATTGCATTTTGAAACAGTTTGTTCGACTAGAGTAAACGCTGCTCGATTTAAGACATTATGTTCGATTCACAATCTTGCATTTTGACATTATAAACGCGCCATACAAGTGCATCAGAAGACTAAGCGAGAGTTTTGTGTAGAAATGCTGTTTACGGGAAGTTATTTTGCATTCGCAAGCGTCAACAAAAGCCGGCATTTTCACAGTTTGATTATCATGCCGATAGATAAAAGCTTTGAAAATTCAATTGAAAACATTTTAAACCACCCGTATTTGTATAGAATATATGTTAGTTGTATTAACATTGAACGTCTTTCTGTTTGAACCCAAATTTCTCCTTGTTTTGCGTTTGACAAGGCTGTGAAGCTTGCGACGATTGGCAGGCATGACTGCAGATTTAGCGTCTCAAATGTCTTCTTGTTTGTGTCAAGATTATAATATTCTATTGCTGTTCAAACGAGATATTCTATACACTGGAGATGTAGAGTACATTTTACTTTGTCTTCGTCTCAAGCAAAAAAATTATGAAGATTAAGCAGGCATTCAGAAATATACAACAACCACGAACACTCGTTATTTCTTCGGGGAAATCTTCAAGTTTCAATGGAAATCTGGCACATGCGCAACAAATTTCCCAGCTGTTTGCTATGAGGGGTTATCACTATCAAAAATAACTCTTGATCGTGTGGGAAGTTGATTGGGCCGTAAATCAAATTCAGTTGTAAAGTTTCATTGCCCGTAACGTACGTCTTTACATCGTAATTCAAAACGTTTCGTAATTAACGTGATACTTCGGGTCGTAATTATCGTGATACTTCGGCTCGTAATTAACGTGATACTTCGGCTCGTAAATAACGTGATACTTCGGCTCGTAAATAACGTGATACTTCGGCTCGTAATTAACGTGATACTTCGGCTCGTAAATAACGTGATACTTCGGCTCGTAAATAACGTGATACTTCGGCTCGTAATTAACGTGATACTTCGGCTCGTAATTAACGTGATACTTCGGCTCGTAAATAACGTGATACTTCGGCTCGTAAATAACGTGATACTTCGGCTCGAAATTAACGTGGTACTTCGGCTCGTAATTAAATTATCCTGATGCGAGGTTGATATTAATACTTTGGGTAAGGCCCTAAGGAGGGGTAAGGAGCCCTAAGGAGGCCTAATGAGGGCTAAGGAGCCCTAAGGAGGCCTAAGGAGGGCTAAGGAGCCCTAAGGAGGCCTAAGGAGGCTAAGGGAGCCCTAAGGAGGCCTAAGGAGGGCTAAGGATGGCTAAGGAGGCCTAAGGAGGCCTAAGGAGGCCTAAGGAGGGGTAAGGAGGGGTAAGGAGCCCTAAGGAGGCCTATGGAGGGCTAAGGGGGCCTAAGGAGGCCTAAGGAGGGCTAAGGAGCCCCAAGGAGGCCTAAGGAGTGCTAAGGAGCCCTAAGGAGGCCTAAGGAGGCCTAGGGAGGCCTAGGGAGGCCTAAGGAGGGCTAAGGAGCCCTAAGGAGGCCTAAAGAGGCTTAAGGAGGCCTAAGGAGGCCTAAGGAGGGCTAAGGAGCCCTAATGAGGCCTAAGGAGGGCTAAGGAGCCCTAGGGAGGCCTAAGGAGGGCTAAGGAGGGCTAGTGATAGTTATTCAGGGCTAGAGTATCTAGAGCATTATGATACAGTATAATAAGGGGTCACATAAAGTATATACCAAAGTGACGAAGTATCACGTTAATTACGAGCCGAAGTATCACGTTAATTACGAGCCGAAGTATCACGTTAATTACGAGCCGAAGTATCATCACGTTATTTACGACCCGAAGTATCACGTTAATTACGAGCCGAAGTATCACGTTATTTACGACCCGAAGTATCACGTTAATTACGAGCCGAAGTATCACGTTAATTACGAGCCGAAGTATCACGTTAATTACGAGCCGAAGTATCATCACTTTATTTACGACCCGAAGTATCACGTTAATTACGAGCCGAAGTATCACGTTATTTACGACCCGAAGTATCACGTTAATTACGAGCCGAAGTATCACGTTATTTACGACCCGAAGTATCACGTTAATTACGAGCCGAAGTATCACGTTTTTTACGACCCGAAGTATCACCGGCGTTAATGGACAACTTGCATGTTAGACTAAATTTTAATCTAAGTAAAGATAAGGGAATAAAACACAACAGTTAAAAAGAAAATAATGAAATTAGTAAAATTGCAAAATTTGGTTGCGAAATGTTGTAAAATGCAGAAAATATAGCCTTGCGAAGTTTGCATATTTTCAGTATATTTGTATTACGTGCGGAAATTGTTACCATTTTTGGCTCAAAAATGGTAACAATTTCCGCACGTAATACAAATATACTGAAAATATGCAAACTTCGCAAGGCTATAGTTTCTAAATTTTACAACATTTCGCAACCAAATTTTGCAGTTTTACTGATTTTAATAAGTTCTTTACGGGAATTTACTTTTTTGGCCTAAATCAAAAATTAGTCTAACATGCAAGTTGTCTATTACGAGCCGAAGTATCACGTTATTTACGTATTACGAGCCGAAGTATCACGTTATTTACGACCCGAAGTATCACGTTCGATGTAAAGACGTACGTTACGGGCAATGAAACTTTACGACTGAATTTGATTTACGGCCCAATCAACTTCCCACACGATCAAGAGTTATTTTTGATAGTGATAACCCCTCATAGTTTGCCCAGGTTTGCCCAGGGAAGCCCTAGCCCAAGGTAAATATTTCCTTGCTGCAGGAAAAAATCCTTGCAAGTGGAAGCACTGATTCGTCGAACTGAACCGGAAATAAATTGAACAGTATAGTTCGTGGAATGGAGAGAAACGGTATAACACAGGCATCATTTGTGAAATTTGTATGTAAACATTAATGAGTGAGGCGCTTAGTAAATCTACGGTGATCGAACACTACAACGTTGAGAACCAAAGGTAAGGCGATCGTATTTCACTGTCATAAATGAATTCTCAGCTTAAATACTGCAATAAATTGATCAGTATTAACTTGGTAAATTGCATCGTACTGTGTGACTACAGTGTGAGACAACTACACTAACCAGACACAGTACTAAAATGCGGTGCCCGCCTACAAATAAAACTTTCGGCGTTTCCGCCTACATGCACAAGTAAAGTTATATTTAGCACGCTACATTCTCCTGTTGGCCGCCAGTTGGTCCGTACGTTAGGATTAAAACTGCGTTTTAAAGCCTTCAAAATAAAATATTTGGGGTTAAAAATACTATCAAAATGAGGAGAAAAGTGAGACGAATCCACTGGTATACGGCCGAAAAAGAGAAAACCAACAATACGAAAGTTATCAAGGCCCTCCTGGGTTACGGGTAGACTTGCTCCAAGCTCCAAGTCTCTCTTTCATTGTCATATAGTATCGATACACTATAGTGTACATTACATGACGTAGTACGGAGGGGCGGTGCGAGACTGAACCGAAAATGCCAGCCGTTCCGCACGTTGTAACCAATAATTTATTGGCGTTGTAATGCCATTGTATGTAATAAAGTATTGGTTACAATGGATTTACAATTAATCCAAACACTAATCCTAACTCAAACCCTAACCCTAACCCTAACCCCACCTCCTAACCCCTAACCCCTAACCCCACCTGCTAACCCCGCAGCCTAACCGCAAACCCTAACCCCGGCCAGCTACCCCTAAGGGGAATTGACCTACAGCCTCCCCTCCAGCCGCCGAGCAAGGCCGGTTACACTTATAACTAAAACTTTTGTGCAGTGGTTGTGGTTTTGTTTTCAGTTACAACCCAATACTTTATTGCATACAATGGCATTACAACGCCAATAAACTTGGTTACAACGTGCGGAACGGGTGAAAATGCAGGTGAAGGCTATTTCAGATACGGTAGAGCACCTAGTCCCCAGGCCTTTATAATACTAATTGTAATACTAATTATATATAATTGTAATACTAATTATATACAATATCTCAAATGCTCAGATGTATGGTAAATTCAATTTGTAGTGCACCCCCCCCCTTCGATTTTTACACTCCCCTGTTGGCCAAGGGTGTTTACCTCCCCTGCCCCTATAAACCCAACTGTATGTTGGGATGGATTTACTGGGGGGGGGGGTCACCGCCCTAGCCCTGGCCAGGGGGGGGGGGTGCTATTTTTCATGATAAAGCAAAAGAATATTTTAGAGACAAAATGAGATACAGTAATTTGAGTGATATCGATAACATGATAAGAAGCGAACAGTGAACAACAATTACAATTCAAATACAGTAGTCAAGCAAGACTTGACCTGTAAGTTGATGGGCGGGTGGCATGCATGACCAACATAACTCGGCATTAGAGCTGGCAGATCAACCCCCCCCCCCCAACTACCAGATCATGCTGGATCCATCCTGCCACCATGACTGTTAGTGTTGGTGCTAATTAAACAGTGCAATCTGCAATCTTGAACGGTCTGTGCCAGGCTAGATAGAGACGATAGCAAGATAACTATATATAACTTAGTACCTGAAAAATTCAAACAGAACTTCACTCGAAAAGTCAATAATTTGTACATTCCGCATGGATTTTCAAGCTCTGTGGATTATGGAATATAAACTAGGCTGTTATTACAATTTTTAAAATTGAAGTTGAAACTATAATTAACAAAAGTTCACTGTCAAAAATTTCTTATCTTGGCCAATCTATTTTTTACTTTTAAAGCATCATTCACTGAAACATATAGATATTAATTTAAACTATGTTTGAGAAAAATTCATTTATAAAATCTTTTTTCAGATTAATCAGGTAAAGAGTAAGATACCTGGCATATCAGAATATAAGTTCTACCAACCAAAAAGAATAAAAAGATAAAAAAAACAACAATAGAAATTATAGAATATAAACTCCATTTAAACTCCACTCCTTAGCTTGGCGCCATATTGAATTTCGCGGTCGCGCTGGTAAAGGCCTGGGGACTATGTGCTCTACCGTATCTGAAATAGCCTTCACCGAAAATGCAAGACTTGCTTTAACTGTTTTCCTTCAATTTCTTTCTGTATTATTTACTATAATGGAACTCATATTATTTACACTGTGCTAGATTAATACATATAAACACCGACAGAAAACAATTAAAGCAAGTCTTGCATTTTCGGTTCAGTTTTGAACCGAGATTTTCCGAAGTTGACAAGTCTCTCTTTCTCTCTCCGTGCTACGTCATGTAATGTACACTATAGTGGATCGATACTATATGACAATGAAAGAGAGACTTGGAGCAAGTCTAGGTTATGGGCGGTGCGAAGAAAGGTAGTGGCGTTCGTATAGAAATGGCTGGGCTTCTGATTGAAATTGTTCGTATAGAAATGGCAGGCTTCTGATTGGCTTAGACTTGTTGACACAATTACTAAAAATAGCAAATGTAAACAACAGCATTTTGAACTTTATTTATTTTAATATTATAATACTATCGAACCAAATAAAACTAGGTATGGAAACTAAAAGCAATAGCAAAGCATCGCAGCAAAAGCCTGTATCATAAATGACTTGAATCTATCGCTTAAATCCAACACACAAAAATTATAGTATTCTGAACTTCGTCTTCGGATTGATATCAAACCTATAGTGTAGTACATTTTGAGGTTGTCGTATTGCAGGTTATATTGACATACTAGAGATGTCAGAGATGGCTTTACGAAGGCATACAAAAGATACCCATTTTTTATATGTACGAATAATTATATTGTTGATGCTCGCTGGCATATCATTTAGATAAATATTGTCCAAATGTCGTAAGTCGTATAACGTTGTACTATTTACTGTATAAACTGCTGACAATTTTGTAAATTATTTAATAATTTTACTGCATATTATTAATTAACTTCCTGAACAATGCTGGTTTTGTTTAATAAAAACGATATTGCATTCACTTTATCATGCAATTAAAGACATGCTCTCATTTAGACGTATTCCAAATCCCAATCTATCTGACCGCATTTTAATAGTTTCAAATATTCAGAATTTTGTTCTTTCAGTCACAAGTAGTACAAGTATTATTACATTCAATGGTAGTATTTTATTTGGCTTTATATTTGTATGTGTATTGATTATTCTTAATCTATTATCTGGAGAATTCTATATTTATTAACAATATATTGTGCTGCTTGCGAATGCTTCGTATTACTGTTTAATAGCTATATACATTTCTTCGTTGTACATTTCATGCCCTGCGCCAATTTGACAGTTGACAGTTTATTTATCACAGTCGACACTGATTGGTTCGCGTTTAGCAGAATGCGAAAAGGGGATGAATAAATAAAATGCATGGTTCTGTGCAGGCTCACCTTTCTCAAAGTGAACCAGTCCTGTTCGCGGGCTAATATTAAAATCGCTAGAATACTGTTGTTTAGTAATACATTTGACATCTGTGAGTATAATTTCTTACGCTGAATCGAACGGTGGTATTTTTGTCCTTATTGGGCGCATAAAACCAGAGATAAGGCCACAGAATAGGGTACACAGAAGGCCAACTTCTTGGTTTTTCCTATGATTTTGGCGTAACCCGTAATTCGTCATCAAATGCTGACGCCATGGTCCTAGACAGTGCGCGTTTGAGAGGCATTCATCCCCTGATAATATTCAAAATGGCGGATGTCCAGGGGGGGGATGCCTCTCAAACGCGCACTGGCTAGGACCATGGCGTCAGCATTTTGGTGATGAATCATGGCGTGTTAGCGGTTACTCGAGTCGATCTTCTGTGTTCCTTATTCTGTGATAAGCCGGCGCAGCAAAAGTCAATCGTTTGAGTCCGAGATTAATTCGAAAGAAAACTTTCCTCGAAAAAAGGAATTCGGAAAACTGGGGATTATTTTGAGCGGCTTGGCTTTCAAAGGCCATTATATTAATCGCTAGAATAGAAATCAATTTTCCATACGTAAATACAAGTTTTCAGGCTGATTCAAACAGTAGTATTTTTGTCTTTGTTTGACGCATAAAACCAGAGATAAAGCCAAGCAAGTAGTCGATTTGAGCGTACAAGATTAATAATAATTAATTAATAAATTCCTAGCCTGAAAACAGACCTACGTTTCGTCCGCCCTAAAATTCGCGGGTCGACGAAGGGCGAAACGTATTTCTGATGAAAATGTTGTCAAAACGCTGTGGAATCCGACCGCTTGGTGGTCGGAATAGCTGATTGCATGACTAATTCAAAGCAAAATGGGTTGTGATTGGTTGGTCCCTAACATGAAAAGATTTGAAAAGATCAGAATATATTTCAACGGTAAATCAACGCATATAATATGCATACAGACATACAGTGTGATATTCTAACTATTTTGTGATGTCGAACGACAACTACTGTAGTCTATCATCATCTACCGTCTAAAATTAAAACTGGACGGGAGTAGAGCAGTACGTGTCATATACTTCACCGTTGTGTCTTTTCGTTGTAATATACAATACAATAATTTTTACACGATCTACGTTTTGTCATTAATCATAATCATAATAAAACTGATATAACTAGAAGTTACTATCGCAAGGAAAATGCTGCCTGCCTCAAGGGAACAAAGGCAGCATGCACAATTTGCTGAATAAGGGGCTGTTTATACTATTTTCCATCCAGCAAACCGCCCTATCGATTTTCTAAAGTCGTTTCTTTTTGGATTTTTTCATTAATTCGGTTAGGGTTAGGGTTAGGGTTGCGGTTAGGGTTAGGGTTATGGGGTTAGAGTAGGGTTTGGGTTAGTTATATAGCCATTTAACACCTCTTCCATCTTCCTAAAATGACGTCAGGTCAGTTTGCTGGATGGAAATAGTGCTAACCGGACGAGATATGAGGCAGGATGATTTCGATGTATTTAAATAAGTCATGGTGCACACTTCAGCAAAAAACTTCATTATTTCCATGAAATAGCGATAGGTACCTGTAAACGAAAAGGTTGTTCAAGCAGCAATAATAACCTTTTTCAACTGCAAGATCTGCTCTACAACATTTGAGTTCTGTTAACCAGTATTTGAACTTTCGTTTAGCCTATATTGACTTATTTCAATACATCAAAATCATCCGACCTTCCATCATGTATACAGTCCCTAAGACGCCTGTTCAGGAGGTAGGAAAAGTGCAATTTTGAATACCAAACACCTTCACAAAGTCAAAGGACAGCTACACATTCTAATTCTACTTGCATGGGCGATTTTATATGAATACCTTCAATGCTTATAAGTTCTTGCTTTTGTTTGTATAATTATAATACTATCAGTGGCGAAGCTAGCCGTAGCAACAGGTCATGCTAAGTTTTTATTGATTTGCATTGCAGGCAACATTCGCCATGGCAACTGGTCATGATGACCAGTTGGCAGTTGCCATTCAGTAGCTTGCCACTGAATACTGTGCAATACCTCTCTCCCCCGCCATAGCCAACAGAAGCTTCTGCGGAGGAGGGAGGTAAAATACCATATCTATAAACAATAATAATACTTGAACTAGAAAATACATGCATGCAAAAACCCTCGCCTTGCTGACAAAACCATTGTATTTTCCGAACATGAAGTATCTAAAGATGTTGTCATGGTAACACGATAATTTTTAAGAATATTCTTACAAATGAAAAATCGCCTAAAAATATCACTTTTAATTACAAAATTATTAATTTCCCAACATATATATGTTAGGTATGTTATTATACGTAATATATAAGCTTCAATTTAAGGTAAAATTCAACCACAAACGCTTCGCAAAACGTTTTAAATTAAAGTGTTCTTTATAAAACTAAACTGTCTTTAATTAAATGGCTTTGTCGATAAACTTTGAGTTTGCAATAAAACGATTTCAAATTTTTGCATGCAAATAACTTTGATTTCTTTTTTATTTAAAAAATTCAATATAATAAAAAAGGAATCAATATTAATAATACACTGAAATTATATGCTGTCTTGTTTAGTTGTTTCATATACGCAAAGGGCCAAAGGCCGTCGGGTATTAAAGCAATTATAAAATCAATATTTAAAACAAACTTACCTTACGTCGGCTCCCTTCTTTTAGCCGATTCTTTCGCCCTTTCTTTCTGAGAGAGCTTTTGAAATTTACAAAATCTTGCAAAAATGCGAGCAAAAATGTAATATATTTGCAAGGAATTTATCAATCATCAAATCAAGAAATGTTTACTATTTCGCTGTCATGCAGTCGTTATAATGCAAACTTTAAATTGGACCAATCAGTGTCCGCTATTAATGACAGTCCGCCATATTTTTTAGATCAGTGAGGATGACCACCCACCGAACCACTCACGGTAACCCACGCCCGCGCTCATTGATGAACTTTAGACTTGGCTAATGCTTTCGTTTCCCCGGGTGTAAATAGCCGGGGGGATTAATACCCTCGCACTGCGCTTCGCGCCGTCGGCTCGGGGATGAATCACGCATGGACATGTAGAATTTAATAAAAATGTCATATATAGAAATACTAGAAAATACATGCATGCAGAAACCCTCGCCTTGCTGATAAAACCATTGTATTTTACGAACATGAAGTATCTTAAGTTGTTGTTATGGTAACACGATAATTTTTTGAGAATATTTTTACAAATGAAAAATCGCCTAAAATATCACTTTTAATTACAATATTGTCAATTTCCCAACATATATATGTTAGGTATGATATTATACGTAATATAAGCTTCAATTTAAGGTAAAATTCAAGTAGTATAGGAAGTAGCGGTTCTAGACCACTTTTTCAGCCCGCGATCCCACCCCACTTCCGGTCAGCGGTTTCCCAAATTTTCCCCAAAAACCGCGGGCTCATTTTTCTAGACCATTTTTTACCTTATTTTTTTATCTATTATTTTAATCTTTATTATCATATTTAATTATACTCAAGGGGCCGAAGCTCTTAGGGTCAAACACATTACTTGAATCATCTTTGTTGTTCTGTGTGTTGACGTCAACGTTAATATTATTTGATACAGAGAAATTTATATCACCAACCTTTCCATTCTTACCAGAACTCTTACGACAACCACAAATCTTACCTAAGCATGAGAAGCATGACCTCCACCTTGACATCTTATCTTATGATAAACCACATGTTAAATACCTGACCCCGAATATCGGAGTGACCAGCAAAAGGACATATCCATACTCGATCCAGTGGGCATTGAGTGTTCAGGTTTAACTATAATACACCAAGCCAGCGTGTTATCTACCAACTCAGCCTGGGCTCCTAAATAGAACATACTATTACCCTTGAAAACGTAGCAAGCTGTACTTCCACCTGTAGTTGTGTAAGTTCCGTTAAACCAGGTGTGTGACAGTCTTCTTAAGTCTATTGTTCTCAGAGCGATTTCCTTCTTGACCTGGGTAAATTTTCCATTAGATTGTTTTTCCCATACAGTAGCCCATAGAATTAGAGCTAGTGGTATATTTAGAATGGTCGAAAAGGTTGGAAAGTCTGATTTAATAGTAATCGACTCAAGGTTGAGGTCTGCCATATTATTAATAGGATCTGTTCTCCATGAAGGTGGAATCTGATCGTGACAGTAAGCATAGTACCTTGTTGCTGCAACTGAAACACCACGATAACCCCAGATCCACTCAGCGTGAATATGACGGTTTATTCTTACGTATCTCTTATCGGCCACTGCTTGTACAAGTCCAGTGGAAGGTTTAAGGAAATTCCTTTCTACCCATTGTTTGTTAACAGCATCCTTATCGTTTACCGGATCCTTTAGATCTAGAATACCACTTGAATCTCCCATATCCAAATCACCCTTTACCAGTCCACCTCTACTACTCATGAACTCATCAGTTGCCCACCTTTTATTAACAGCCGACCCGTCAGTTGTAGGGTCACCAACTTTTGTTAACTCGTAATCGTTAACATCTAGATTGCTTGCTAAAACACCACCATCACGTTTCAGGAACTGTTTACACCAATTGCTCATAGTTCCATAAGAAACTGCACTAGAATCCCCAACCGAGCCACTATTTAGCCCCGTAATACTATTACCACCCATGTCAATATTACCGCTCATAGTAAGTCCACTACTACTCGTAGAACTCACGCTGACATGATCCGTGACCCATTTCTTAGACACAGCAGAATTATCAGTAGTAGGAGCACCTAACTTTATTATTTCGTTGTTATTCATGTCAAGGTCATCAGATAGTGTAATACCACTATAGGTCTCACGTTTACGTCTACCTCCAGAGATCTTATTTTCAACCCACCCTCTATTTACAGCGTCTGTGAGATACTCAGGATTTCCAAGTTCACGTATTCTGTTACCTTTCATCCACAAGGTGCCGGTCATATTGTTTTTAGAACCACCCACACGCGTGACAACATTATTTTTTACCCACCCCATGGAAACAGCAGATGTATCAACACTAGGATTACTAATATTTTCAATTTCATTTCCACCCATCTTAAGATTACCAGTCATTTCACTTAGACCGTTTAGTTTAAGATAGGTAACTAGCTGGCTAAATCTTACAAGACTGGCTGAATCTAACCCATCTGAGAAACTTTTAGGGGCCTTAGAGAAGCTAATAGGACCAGTTACACTCTGTGTTAGGAAAGAGTCGCTTAGCCTTAGAAATGTTCCCCTGTTTAAGTCAAACCATCTTTTTGTAACAACAGATTGGTCAGTAGTGGGATTACCAACATTCTTAATTTCATGTCCACCCATTTGAAGATCACCTGACATTGTAAAACCTGAGGTACTGGGGATTGTAGACAGCTTACTCTCAACCCAACCTTTAGATACAGCTTCACTACTAATTTTAGGCTCAGTAAGGTCAAATAGTCTCCAACCTCCCATGGACACATCTGCTTGCATTATTCCACCTTTCTTAACAAAGTTATTATCAACCGCCCACTTTTTTGTGACAGCAGACTGGTCCTCAGTGGGGTCAGCTAAGTTTTTAATCTCATGGTCCTTCATATCGATATCCCCAGCAATATTAAGTCCAGTGACAGGTCTATTTAGCATTCTAACTACCCAGTCCTTACTAACAGCAGACTTTCCAGTTGTAGGATCACCCAAAGCCTTTATTTCATTGGTTGACATATTGAGATCATTTGTAAGGATAAGTCCAGGTAGGCTTACATGTATATGCCTACGACTACCTTCAACCCAACTCTTACTAGCAGCATCACCTGGGTTAGTAGGATTATCAAGATTAATTATCTTATTACCTCCCATGTTAATATCCCCAGTCATTGTAAACCCTGCTGGTTGAATTGTAAGAGCAGCCCGTTTAATGATCTCATCATCCACCCACTTTTTTGTGGTCGCAGAGGTATCATCTGTAGGTGCACCCAGACCTTTCACCTTATTACCATCCATCTCAATGTCACCCTTCATGGTAAATCCATCCTTATCAAACACACTACCACTTGATGGGTCAACTTTATTTACTCCTTTATTGTATCCTCTATAGAGAGCCATTTTATAGAATACATAATGTTTACAGGACAACTTTCATTAAAATGAATACGACTATAGCACCAATTCCAGCTCCAGCAATAGCACTGACTCCTGAAGACTCATTAGTACTAACCACACTATGCCCCGTGATAGGAACAACTTGAGTCTCAGTACCCGTAGAACCTCCTGGAACTTTTTTAGTTCCGTGAATAGTATCAAGGTGGTGAACTGGTGTAGTGTCTTGATGCTGTTTCTTTGGAGGATCAGGCTTTTTAACTCCAACATAGTTTACCTTAGTGTTAACTCCACGCTTCATATTATAAGAAGCATTTACAAGAATATTATTATATCCAGGAACGGGATTCTTTAGAATGATTAGACTGGATGGAACCAGAACTATTCCAGGTGTAATGGCTGTATTAAGTATAACATTTGTGTCCCTGATAGCCGTTCTCATATTAGATAGAGTTACAACGGGATCCGCTTGTACAACACAATCGTGAACAATATTACCGAACTTCACCTGGGTAGAAAATGACTTTCCCATCTCACCTACAATTGGAGTTCTTGTCGATGCTTGTGCACCTAGTACGGAATACGAGAACGCCTGCACTGACTCATTTAGTAATAGTAGCCCAGTTTCAGTAATATTCTTCGGAACATCCAGGTTGTTAACAGCAATAAACCTTCTATAGTCAGACTTACCTACCAGACTTACTGAAACCCTTTCTTCATACCTAATTTTTATCTTAATTAGAAATCCATTGACTGAGTTTATAGGGGACGCAACAACGTTCCTAACCGGATTGCTATCACTACCTCTCTTCCTAAGCCAGCTTGCTTTTTCATACTCAAGTCCGTTATCATAGGTGACTCTATAAGTATCAGTTTTATTTTCCCACTTACCAACAACTGGGAATGTGACTCTTTACGGGACCCAACCTACTTAAATATGGTTTCAGCCTCTCAGGGTTGTACACAAATTTCCTGATAGTATAGTAAACATGAAAGTCCATAACACTAGTAATAACAGGATAAACATCATTACTAGGAGTCATATGACTAGTTGTGATTCCACTAAGATGTGTAGCAATAAATGCCCCGCATAGTGCAGCAAAATACGGCTTGTTATAATCAAACTTTACATCAACACCCTTAGTGGTAATAAGACTTGATATACTTGGAAGTAGAAATCCACCTGCACCACCTGTTGTAGTAAAGAAGCTTGTAGCGTCAACATACAACTTAAAATTGTTAACATCCTTAGACCATCTTATTTTAGGAAAGTAACTGTGACCATCAACCGTGTCATCAGAATTTACCCCGTATCCAGTTCCCTTTCCGGAGGCCCACATTGCTGGCCACCCATCAACTTCACCTGGTACTTCTAACGGGGGCTGTTTCATATCAGTCATTGGAATAAACTGGGCAGGAATAATAATTTCCTTAGTACCAGTAAGATAAGATGTGAACTCCTTATTATTCAGAAAGCTGCCATACCTAATGTCATATGAAGTTATGCCATCTAAGTCCACAAACCATGTTACAACTCCAATGTCACCACTACTTGTAGTCATAGCTTCAAACCTGAACCTATTCATATCAGCCTTAGGATACCTTCTAACAAACCTAGCCCTCTCAGCATTCTCAGCTTTTTTACCAGCAATAGGATCAACATCATTTTCATCTTCTTTTCCATACTTTTTTTCATAATCTTGGTAAGACCTATAAGGCGACTTCCCAACGTCTCCTCCACCTGGTATCATTCTTAATAACCTAACGTATGTTATTAAGATGAAGTTTACAGTTTTACTTCAAGGTTCGCATACAAACGTTTCACTACAGAATTCAGTTTTAACTAGCAATTATAATTCAGTCTTTGTGAAGAGAGTTTCAGTGTTCTGGGAATACTTCAATATAACAGGACCAACAACTATTCTCAAGGTAAAAACAGCTGACGGGGAATCCGATGTCATTGTCAACAAGGGTTACTACACATTTGACAGTATGAGAAAATTACTTGAGAGACACGGTGTTAAACTAACATATTTTCCTGAAACAGCAGGATGTCAGGTTGAAGCTGTAAAGCAAGACGTTACAATAGAAACCAGGTTTTTAACAATGCTTGGCTTTAATAGATTTAGTAATCCAATGATCTTACTAAAAGGAAGGAGTCTAACTAGTGATAGCAAAGTTGACTTTAATAATGGTCTACGATGTGTAAATATACACTGCAATCTAGCTAATAACAGCTTTAATGTTAACACCTGGGGAAGACATAGTGATGTAATAACAAGCGTTACAATTCCAACTGACAGACCGTTATTGGGCTCAGTTGTTAGCTACATCGATGTAGAAAGCAGAATTCCTGTAGTCAAGGGTTCTTTCTCAGAACTTGTATTCTACATGACAGATCAAGACGGGAAACCTATTGATATAGGTGAAGTGCTACTTGAGATGTACCTTGAGCACTAGCTTACATTGGTTAATATAAAATGGACGATGATATTATGAAAGAACAGGGACTACGAGATATTTACTACAATCCTAAGACTGGATTCCAAACACCAGAGAAACTATATCTGAGAGCAATATCGGAAGGACTTAAAGTAACCAGAAACCAGGTCAAGAAATGGATAAACGAGCAGGACACATACACTAGGTACAGACAAGTGTTCAGGAAACATAAGTTCAGACAGACGTACGTTCAAACTTTAGGTGAACAGTTACAAATGGATTTAGTTGACATGACAAAATATGACGATAAGAACAAGGGATACCGATGGATTCTCACATCCATTGAAATACTGAGTAGGTACGCATTCACAGTACCAGTGTATAGGAAAAACGCGACATCAATGAAGGACGCAGTCAGTAACATTTTAGAGCAATTTAATAATCGTTTTGGTAAATACCCAAAATTCGCCCAGTTTGATCAAGGCACAGAGTTCTACAACAAAGATGTAAAGTCATTGCTCAATAAACATAACATTGAGTTTTTCTCTACTTACTCAGACAAAAAGGCCGCAGTTGTGGAAAGATTTAACAGAACACTGAAAGCACTAATGTGGAAGTACTTTTACAGTGCCAGTACATATAAATGGTTAGACGTCCTTCAAGACTTAACTGATAATTACAACAGTTCAGTGAACAGATCAATTAAAACAACACCAGACAGTGTAAATGAGTCCAACTGGACTGAAGTATGGAAGACACTTTTTAGTCACAATTTAGGCAAGCCGTCAGAACCAAAGTTTGCTGTCGGAGAAAGTGTTAGAATTTCAAAATACAAATCAGTGTTCACAAAAGGGTACGAAGCAAACTTCACAGAGGAGTTGTTCACTGTGACAGAAGTGTATCACGGCCATCCAAACACGTACACAATAAAAGACAGTGCTGATGAACCAATAATTGGCAGATTCTATGAACAAGAACTGTATAGCGCTGAAGGAAGAGAACCTGATTTCAAAATAGAGAAAGTACTAAGAAGAAGAACAGTGAAGGGTAAAAAGATGGCCCTAGTTAAGTGGTTAGGTTATGATGACAAATTTAACAGTTGGATACCAGCTGGAGACATCAAGTCCCTAACATAAGTTAAGGTATTATGGAGGACTACGATGACCGCGATGATACTGAGTTGGAGGAGGTAGAAAAAAGTTATCCTCAATATGACGACCTTGATTATGATGACCTAACGACAGCCTTTAATAGGTTAGATATAGGGGTGAAGGCTGAGGCTATGTATGGTGATGATCCTATAGTATTAACTGATCTTAAAAGTGAACTGGACTATGTGAAGAATCTTATGGAGAGACGTGAAATAGAAGAAACAACTTTCACCGAAGGAAATGATGGTACAGTGAACATTTCAGGTCCATCAGGAAGCACAACCACCCCGGGAGTAGATTTTGTAGAAGATCCAAACAATGTACTTCCAGACGTGCTAGATGCATTCAACGAATCATTTGACGCTGACTGGGACGAAATAGAAGCCCGCCTAGAGAAACTAAATAAGATTTCAACAGAAAATAAAAAGAGAGATTTTGAAAACCAGGTGGAGCGTGTTCAAGCTGTCACAAGAGTTATCAAGGGCAAGGAGGGACTGATACTGGATCCTAGGAATAGATACGTCAGAGAACTCATAAAACGATCATCTGTAAGAACACTCAAGGATGGCACAGAGGTGTTGGTATTTAGAAGTGAACAAGGTATTGACAAAAGTGGGACACAAATAATGAAACGTGGTTTTTCCAACAAACCTGTGTACTCAAAGAGCTCACCTGCACTGAGAGAATACAAGGACCTTCTAAAGAAAATAAAAGAGGTACCTACAGATCCTGACGACATAATTGAAAGAGAAGAGCCGCAATTTGATACCAGTGATGAGGAATACGCTGACCGTGAGAATATTGAGTTAATAGATATAAGTGTAAAATTAGGAGATCTTCCTGGGTTAACAATGCAAGAAAACAATGAACTGAGGGGTGTTCTTAACCCACCTGATGGATCAAGTATAGAAGGCAGAACAGGTCCCGGTGGAGCGTTGCAAATACAAGCTGACTACTTTAACGAAGCTATTAATGAAACCGTGAAACAAGCCGGCTCAGCGAAGGGTACAACTGAGTACAATGCTCTTATAGAAAGAATTGATAGTCTAAAGGAAGCTAGGGATAGGACACTAGAGCAGAGAGTAGTAGAGGAAGCAAGAGAGGCACAGTTGGAAGATATTTCTAGATTACGTAGATTTATAGACTGGGTAGGAAAGGAAAAGGTGGGACTTGTAGGGATAGCAGTGTCAACAGCTAGTTTAATTACAGCCCTATTAATCCATGCTAGGGGAGCCATTGTTAAGACAGCAAAGACCACTAGTAAAGTAGCAAAAGCACTAGCAAATTTAGCAAAGAAAGCAGGACCAATTCTAGTTCCAATCCTGAACGCAGTTGCAACAGCGCTATCCTGGGGAGCCAAAGGAATTGCATGGTTGGCGTCACACTTATGGGTATTAGCTATAGCTGCAGCCTTAATGGTATATAACTATTACACAAAGTAAATTAGCTATGGAGGAACATCAAGAGGAATACGATGACCAGAGAATGGAGGAGTTGAAGGAAAGGTATCCGGACTATGAAGAAATGGATACAGAAACTTTAGATAATGAATTACTATACCTTGACAAGGATCTTAGGGAAAGCGAAACTACTGAGGAGACCCAGGATATTAACGAGGAAATTAATTACGTACAGGAACTAAGGAGAAGAAAAATGTTAAGTGAAGACCTTACGAGAGAGCAATTAGCTGAGAAATTCCCTGACCTATCTAATCTGTCATACAATGATCTAATGGATAGGGGAGACAGGCTGTTAAATGAACTAATACTATCCGATTTGGATGAAAACGGTTTCAGAGAAAAGTCGGAAGAACTGAGGTACGTTAGAATGCTATCAAATGATTACCAAAGAGAGTCAAACTTAAATAAACTTCTCAACTTAAGAGATAAGGTGAAAAAGAGGGACCTCATTAAACGGGATGATCGTAGGAGACTGCAGAGGCTCAGGTTATGGGCAAGGGAGAATGCAGGCATCTTATCAGCTGTTCTAATTTCCTCATCAGCTATAATCATAGGACTGGTAGCATCAACTAGAAACATAATGTGGAAAGTAGGTGACACAACAGGAAAACTCGATAAGCGGATCAGTGAGTTGGTAAACAATCAAATAAAACTACCACCTGTATTCCAGAAGATAGCCGATGGAGTAGAGTTAGCAGCGGATAATATATGGATAATCATTATATGTGCAGCAGCAGTTTTATTATACACATATAGCTAAACATTACATATTGTATACAAGTATGAATACCACGGAAAGAGAACTAAAGCCTGGCTTCAGGAGGAGCCACATGACATCTATAAAAGGACCTAGGACCCTAAACGTTGTAACTTTCAATCCAACAACTATTAGCCCAGGTGAAGAGCTGTATATCAACATACCTAAACTAAAGCCTGACTCTTGTCTAGTTCCAGGATCACTTGCACTATTATTTGACTTCAAAAATTCCAATACAAAAAGCCACTTTAATAATAACCTATCTAAGCTAATAGCTAAACGTCTTCAGATTAAAGTAGCAGGTGAAACAGCTTATGACTGTTCGGGAGAGAGTTTGTACGAAATATACAAAGATCTATGGCTAACACTAGGTGATAGAAAGAAGATGACTGAACAGGGTCTTGCAAGTGAGAATCTCAGGAAGTTAATATCAGGTGATGACTCAGGCACTAAGGTTGGTGATGCCAATAAAATAGCAGATGCACTTCTCCACAGTGTGTACGGTTCCAAGCTAAGAAAACCAATTGATAAAATAATTGCAGACCATGGTCTGTACACTCCATTTTACATGAACAACAATCCTATGTACATCCTCACACTTCCACAATCAGATGAGATTATGACCGCCCAAGGAGGTGAAGCTAAGGGTAATTATAAACTGGACAATCTTGAGCTAGAATACGAGACCATTGAGAATGACGCCCTTGCAAGTGAAGTGTCAAGGATGTATTCTACGGGTCGCTCACTGTCCTACAAACACGTCACACTTATGCGCACAAGTAATTGGGACAAGGATCTTACCATTGTGAATGAAAACATAAATATCCCCAGAAAGAGCATGTCGGCAATTGTCCTTCTATTTACCAATAGAGTGAGAACTAATTCTGAAGAGTATATTTACCCAAACATTGATAAAGTGAACCTAACCATTGAAGGTGTACCTAATGCAGTCTTCTCCCAAGGACTTCCTAAAAATAGGTTCTTCGAGGAGGCAAAACGATTTTTCTGCCCTATGTGTGAAAAATCCATGGCAGATGAATTTATGTCCGTCAGCAAGTTCTTCAGCAATGGTTTCGCTCTAGTAATTGATCTTAGGTCAACACAGGATGATACCACTGGTGGAGGAAGGAGAATTGTTAACACACAGTCAGGCGTACTCATGGAAATCAAAAAGAGAGCCACAACTGCTGACGTTCAATGTAATATTTTTATTGTATCAGATGCCCTCCTTAACTTTGCTAATAGAGATTTATCAAGTATCCAATACTAACGGTAAAGCATAGAGATGCAACTCGAACCACCATTCAACATGCTTATAGTAGGAATGACAGGAAGTGGTAAAACTCAGTTCTTACTAAATATGTTAGAAACGGAATACAATAAAGTTTTTGATTACATTGTTATTATATGTCCAACAATAGAATGGAATATGACTTACATTAATTGGACTCATATTAGTGATCACGGAGTCATACAAATTCCATGTTCGCAAGAAATGATCAATTTAGTTATTAAGGCAGTTTCCACCATATTTCGTGGAACTCAAACTCTCATTATAGTGGATGATTGTGCAGCAAGTCAAGATGTAAAGAAAAGAGTCTCGGAACTGGTGCGCTTAGCTTTCTCCGCAAGACATTACAACTTATCCGTCATTGTAATTACCCAACAATTGTCCTCAGTAGCAAAGCCATTTCGAGAAAACATTTCCAGGTTAGTTACATTCTACAACCCTAGTGGCAGGGATATGAAGGTCATAACAGATGATTACCTAAGTGGTGTTCCTCAGGAGACAATTACAGAGATTACAAAAATACTGAAAGATGAGAAGTTCACCGCACTGGATATACTACTTATACACCCTTACACATACACTATCAAACAAAACATCACGTAGAATATAAAAGATGGGATCTGAATCCGGCGAGGAAATATCTGCAGCTGTGAGGGAAGTAGAAGAGGCCGCAAAGGCATCGCAAAAGAAAGCTAAGTCTACCGCAAGAAAAACCGCAGATAAGTCGCAAACTGAAAGTAAAAGAGACAAGCTTATAGAGCTATCCAGGGATGGTGTAATAGAGAAGTCCGCAAGTTTTATAAGAAAGTCCAACAAGGATGTTGTGGATAGACTATATCATGAGTATGAAAGTCAAAGGATGTCATGTGCAAGTGACTTCTTATCAACTCTTATTATCTCAAAGTTTGCTTCTATACTAGGGAGTTTCGGTGCAGTGGCATCTTCAGATAAGCTATCAGAGGAACTACTTAGTGATAAGCTTTTAAAGGATGACGTATCATATCTAACAAGGACGATATCCCCCAACATTCCATTCATAGGTTTAATATCAGGTGGTTGTACAACAGCTAAACATGTAGTTGCCCATAAGTGGAAAAAGAAGGAGAAGCCTGAGGAGATATCAGAGGAAGCAAAACATATCTTATTAAATACAGAAGAAGAAGAATGTCAGGATACGAATGGGAAAACGCTTGGGAAGGAACAGAGTTTGAAGATATAATTACTGAGTTGATTGAAAAAACTGATAGGAATAGGGAAAGTCTAGATGTGATTCAAAAAACCCTTGACTCATTAGAGATGGACTTATACGCGCTCAAGGATAAGGTCATAGAACCACTTCAGTATGATTTCCAGACATTTAAAGCTGACGCAACTGAAACAGTTGTAAAGATATACAAGAAGCTACATGAAATGTAATATTTTATTTGCTGTAGGATGTACATAGTTATAGTAAGCAGCTGGGTGGGTAGAGGGAATGCTGCTTCATAAATTAGATTTAAATGGTACATAAAATAGCCATAAAAATTTTTACATATATAATATAGAGAAAGATGGAAAAACTATTCAGGAACCAGAAGTTGAATGTTAGTGTGAGAGCTGTAGAGAGTGGTGAGGATGTACTGTTTTATGCAAAAGATGTGGCGGAATCTCTAGGGTACGCTGACTCAAAAAAGGCAGTTCAGAAATTAGTTAGGAAACAAAATAAGGTGAGTGTATACGAGTTACGCAAGAGGGGCGAATCGCCCCTCTTACAGAAATGTCACCCACAGACAATCTTACTTTACGAACCTGGTTTGTACCAGCTAATATGTAGCTCAAGACTTCCAATAGCAGAGGACTTCCAGGATTGGGTATTTAGGGAAGTCCTTCCATCCATCCGCAAGACGGGCTCGTATGAATTACCAGATAGAAGGTCACTTAGGTATAACCAAATAATCCTTATAAATGAAACGGACCTTCATCACACAGTTGTGAGTTACATTAGAGATAACTACCCAGAGGCTGTAATATTACCTGGCCTAGGTGAGTACCAGGATACCGTGTCGAAGAGATGTGACGCCTGGAAGAAGGGATACAAGGGTGGTCAGCCAGATCTTATCATAGTGAATCCTATGGGGAAGTACAAAGGATTTGCCATTGAATTCAAGTCTCCTAAGGGCACAGGAATTGCAAGTGAGAAGCAGGTAGTATGGTTTCGTAAGCTTATGGAAATAGGGTATATGACAATGATATCAGACGATCTTGTGAAAACTTGTATTAGAATTAATGAGTACTTCTCACTTAAGAAAACCGTAAGAAAAGCTGTAGTAAGAACTACCGCAAGTTGCGCGAAGATGTACAGACCGAGGTTTAAGTCAGACAAGTACTAGGTGTAGTGGGAAGTGATTGGATAAACTTAGAAGATGCTCGGTAAACCCTGCCGGGCATTTTTTAAGCAATCCGATCCCACCCTGAAACCTCGGTATTAGTATATGGAGAGAAATCTGATATTAGCGGTAGTTTGCTTAGGTCTTATTTGGATGTATATGAATAAGACTCGTCCTCAAAAGTTGTTTGGAAGTGATGATTACAAAAGGAGACGGACAAATCCTTATTTACAGGAGTTTGTTAAGGATGGTGATGGGAACCATGTGGGAAAGTGATGACGGACATCTTGTTAGGTTTACTTAAATCTACTTAGGGTTTACTTAAAATCTACTTGTGAGATAACTTAAATGTATCTCAAAAGTTGTTTGGAAGTGATGATTACAAAAGGAGACGGACAAATCCTTATTTACAAGAGTTTGTTAAGGATGGTGATGGGAACCATGTGGGAAAGTGATGACGGACATCTTGTTAGGTTTACTTAAATCTACTTAGGGTTTACTTAGAATCTACTTGTGAGATAACTTAAATCTACCTGTGAGATAACTCAGATCTACTTGTGAGATAACTCAGATCTACTTGTGAGATGACTTAAATCTACTTGTGAGATAACTCAGATCTACTTGTGAGATGACTTAAATCTACTTGTGAGATAACTCAGATCTACTTGTAAGATAAAGTTAAACCTAAGGTATCTTACAAGTAGAATGGAAGATAAACCTGAGCAAACTCAAGCAGTAACAAGTGAAAAGAAGAAAGACCCAAAAAGAGTAGCTGCGGGAAAACGGTTAGCTGCAATCAGCAAAATAGCAAAGGAGAGGAAAAAGAAACTTGCAGTACCTGAGGAGTCATCCAGCAACAACACGATCGCATACGTAGGAGTGGTCATCGCATTAATATCCCTTGCTCTAGCATTTAATCAGCATCAGAGGGAAACAGAGAAACCAGAACCTAAGTACATCCCTAAAACTGTAGAAGTAACCAGGAAAGCTGATGCGTTCAAGTTAGATTCACTTGAATGATACGTTAAACATAATATATATTATAGCAAGATGAGTAAAGAATCAAAGATGACCGCGGAAGTGTACAATGCAGTGTTACTCACAGCAGGAGCAGTTGGTATATCAATGGCATCGAAGAAACTATTAAAAGAACCATTATGCACCCCAGAGAATGTAAGAGGAATGGCAAAGCTAGCTGTCTCAGTTAGCCTCTCATCTCTACTAATCTCTTACCTGAAAGAAAAAAAGTATATACCAGATGATCCATTCAAAACCTAGGTAAAACTATACAATGGCGGGAGCAGTAGCAGGAGGACTATTTAACGCATTCGCATTTGCTGGAGCAGGATACCTATTTAAAATGTTTGACAAGAATGGATACGCTGAGGAAGCCCACAGACACAATATTGCAATGGAGAACCTAACAGCTGAAAGAGAGAAGTACCTTGAAGAAGTCACCGATAGAAGAAACAGACTTGCGCAACTTAAGGCCGAACTGGGTGAGGCGAACAGGAATATTAACGCAACAAATAAGGCATTGGAACTCATCAGGAGAATCAACGAGCTAACACGTACAGCTATGCTAAGAAAGCCGCAACTAAGTAACCACTACAAACCTAGCTCAGAGATGGAAGAATATATGGCAATATTTGGTTTAATTATGGGTGGGGTGGTTGGAGGGGCAGCTTATTTAATACTGTAAAATATTAATTTAATACGGCAATAAATTTTTACACATATATTGTAGAGAAATGGACTGGCTTGCAATGGTAGACGTTGACGAGGTAATAGCCCTTGGTAAAAGGGTAGACACTATAGAGGAGTTGGAGGCCGCGGTTAAAAAATATGTAGAACTGAGAATAATAAGGAGACGTAAAAACAGACAACATAAACAAGCAGAATATTTTAACACATATAGTATAGGGAATGGACTGGCTGACACTGGTAACACCTGATGAAATGGAAAGAGTCGGTAGGAGAGCAAAAAACATTGAGGAGCTGGAGGCCGCAGTAATGAAATACGCGAGAGGTAAAATGAAGGTT